>CM062804.1:1614523007-1614771789 GCA_031772625.1 Pinus tabuliformis
TTCTGGGATTGTTGGAGGGGTCGAAAAGTTATTTCCTATAGGCATATCAAAGCTACATGCATCAAGAAGGAGGGAGGAAAGCACCAACTGTTGAGAGATATTTTGGGGCCAAAAACACGGTTGATGTGGACTAATAGAAGACCTAACCAGGCCACAAAAGCTATAGCAGATGCACCGACTTTAGAAGCATGTAATGATATGTTTAATTTGGATTTGTTGCTAGAGGATAGTTGTCCATGTTGGATATATTTGGAAACAGAATCTCAAGGTTGTTGGAGGGAAACAAAGAGGTGCTCAAAGGAGCCTTAGTGCAGTACAAAGGACACTTGGAATGTTAGGAGAGGTAGATTGTTGGAGGCTCCAGTGACTGATCTTTGAAGTATGAAAGAAGGAGGCCAAAGTGAGGAGTTGGATTAGACCAAGTTCATTGTTGGAGAAGGACATCTTGCAGTCATAGGTGGAAGCCCCCATCCTAAAGTTTTTCTTCATTAGAGTAACACAGGAATGCATTAGAGGGAAGAAGTCCCAAAGGAGTTGCGGAGTAGTAGTGGGTAGTTGAGGGTTATTCACAAACAGAGTTGTGAACAAATCAACAGAAGTCCTGAAGTGTTGATGCATTGATGGACTAATGATCAGCCAAAGGGAAACTTTATAAGCTGAGTTTTGTGACCTAAAGGAGTAGTAGGACCATTGATAGAGGCAGAGTTGCAGGGTGGAAGCAGACAGACCAACAATTGTGTTCAGGGTACAATAAGAGGAGTTGTGATTGTGCACTACATCACCTAGACAATCAATGTATCTTGTTCTTACATTCATGTATCAATGGATGTATCAGGGCCAGTATCCTTAGTATGGGAGTCCTAGACAATTGTATTACAGTTTTTTAATATAACGAAGTCACGTTGTTGAAAATTGTAAAAAGTTGTCTATATTGTGCACATGTAGTTTATATTCCATTGTGAAAATTAGTTTATTATGGTATTTAGATTGGTAGTGTCAATGATTTTAAGACCCTAACCTAGATTCCAGTACCGTGGAAAAACAACATTGTTGCACTATATCGATTGTTGGTTCTTATGTGTCAGCAACATCATTGATAGGTTCTTGTAAATTAGCAGTTTGATTTATATCAATTTGCTCTGTTTCAACTACTATTTCTTATGGAGTAGCAACGCCATCAACAAGTTCTTGTGGAACAACAAACTAATCTTCTCTATCCCACTCTGCTTCAATTATTGGTTCTTATGTAACAAGAACCTTGTGAGCAGGTTTTTGTGGAATAATGGTTTGGAACTCCACATCCTATTCTTCCACATGTATTCCGACCGATACAATTGTTGGTGCCTCACAATCTTCATCCTTAAGGATTTATTGACACCCCATGCATAGTTTTTTAGTTGTGTCAGTGAGTGACACCATTCCTACTACCTATGCTAGGGTTTCCAACCCTCTTTGTTTCTTAAATTGAAATTTCTCTTTGAGTGTGGTAAGTTGTTTCTTCAATTTTTCATTCTCTTCTTTTAATTCATTAATTTGATGAGTGAGAGGGTCAATTTTAGTCTTACCCAGTGAAGGAATGCTTTCTTACTCCTACATAGGTTCTTTTCCTTTCCTTCACTCAATTTTTCCTTGGTTCCTTTGATTTTGCTACAGCAACATGAACTTTAGGCATTGACGCAGTTGATGGTGTAATAATCAACCTTATTCTCTTCTTAGGGTTTTTACCCCCAATGTCTTTTTAGCGACCTCTTCCCTATTTTAGTTCGTAGAGGTACTTCTTCCTTAGTTGCCTCTTTCTCATATGCCTCCTCCTCAATAGGGCATCCATACCCAACACTTTCAGGCTGCCCACTAGATACATACACCGGTCCTTGAGTACGTGCCCTTTTTCCTTAGCAAGTGTGTCAACAGTGGTCTTTACAAAATGCCTGTTGGGTCTTGAAAATGTCATTCATTTCCATTACACTTTCACTATTATGTCCATTATATCCCCCCATTTCACCTCCATTTCACTACTATGTCACTACATTCATCCCACTTTCATTATCATTGGGTCACATTTATGTTTTTCCAAACTTTATTAATTCTTAGCCTTTTTAAGTGAATTTGTGGTTAAATATTAGAAAATAATGTGCATATGCTTTACCTAACAAGTGGGTTGAGATTGTTGACATGTGTAGGTCAAAAGGAGGCTTCTAGAAGACCTTTATGTGGCACTCTAAGGCCAGTTTCGAATTTGAGTGGAAAGAATCATGGGATCATGAGGATATGTGTCACATCTCCTAATTGTATTGAAACTCTAAGAAGAAATGTGTCTTATCAGTTCCTATTTTGATTAGGACTCTAGAGGTAGAGGGAGAGATTCATGGACTCTCATTAATGAGATGGCTTCTGTATAAATAGGAGATCTCTCTCCTTCATTTGTTAGCTTAGAGTTTGGTGAGCTTGTTAGAGCTTAGCTTGTTAGCTTGTGAGTCTTAGCTTAGCTTGGAGTTTGTAGTTCTTCCTTGATGGCTTTTGAAAGCTTTGGAGAGCTTTGTTGTACTTTGTAATTTTGAAGAATTTGAATAAAGCTTTGACGTTCTCAACATGGAATGAGATGTGAAGTAGATGTCATGGAGCACATTAGAATGTAAGGTAGAGTAGATTTTATTTTGTAATTTTACTTTGATTTCATTATGTCATTTTATTGCTTTCAAGCTTGATAGATTAGATTTTCCATTCATGCAATTTTAATTCATGCAAGTGTGTTCAACCAGTTGATTGTAGATTAGTTTTTCTTTACATGTTTTTGCATCAAATAGTGACATGAGATTTGCCTCTCTGCTGACTTTGTTTTAGCTTTTCAATTTCAGTTATGCTTTGATTTCAGTCTTATTCATTTGCTTTGTCAGTTAGTTTAGATATCAAATTTCTCATATCATTGACGTTATCTCCTAAAGCCATAGCTTAGACTACTTGGCGAGCTATCAGACTATGAATGATGTGATTTGATTTTAGTTTTACTTTTCTGCAATTAGATATCAAACTGCTCATATCATTGACATTATCTCCTAAAGCCATAGCTTAGACTACCTGGCGGGGTATCGAACTATGGATGATGTGATTTGATTTTAGTTTTACTTTTCTGCAATTAGATATCAACTTACTCATATCATTGACGTTATCTCCGAAAGCCATATCTTGGACTACCTGGTGAGGTATCGGACTATGGATGATGTGATTTGATTTTAGTTTTAATTTTCTGCAATTAGATATCAACTTTCTCATATCATTGACGTTATCTCCGAAAGCCATAGCGTAGACTACCTGGCGAGGTAGCAGACTATGAATGATGTGAATTGATTTTACTTTATTAGATTGCAATTTTTGATTTGTTTGAGTGCAATATTTCATGATCAGTAGTTCATCATTTGTTTGATTTGGATAGCAACACATTTCCATTCTTGTTTAAGTACTAATTTCATCAATAACATGTTTTGAGATCTTTTGAAGTGCTAAGTTTTGGAAGTTACCATTAGGGACATAAACCTTGTCTTGAAATCTACATCCATGCTTGACCTTTAAAAGTATTCTTAAGACCTTAGAATAGGATTTCCATTTGCATTAGACACTTTAGGAAATCAACAAGAACAAAACCCCAAAACAAAATAAAATCTATAAAACAACTAAGTAAGAAAAAGGTTAACTAAGCACATATGGCGCACCACACTTCATCAGTTTACGATACCCAGATTGATAATTCATGTAGAGCAATTTAAGACGTTAAATTGACTAGACAATGCCTACTTTGGAAACTTCATCAATGAGGCCTAGGAGGTGTAACTACCTTGCTCCTAGATTTATTTTAGCACTTTCCTCTTGTTCCTCAGCTTCGCTCATTTCCTCCTCAGTAATTGGTACATGTGGTTCTACTAGCAGTCTGGCCCATGTGCTCCCATGTTGTTGCAATGAGTAAATTATGATCAATATTTATGCAAGTTTCAGGATGCTTCACCATGCGTACAACTTCTGCCATATGTTGTAACGACTTTAATAAATAATAAGGAATATTGATTATTTTCCCATTTCAGAAATGTGTTAATAGTTAAAAGTCGTAATGAAACATAATCCCAAAACGCCCTTCACGGGTTATAAATTTCTAAATAAAATAAGCCACATCATCCCGAGGATGAGGAAGGGAGGTTATGTCAAGCCATCTTCCCTTATGCCTTACCTCCTCTCCTTTCTACAGAAATGTGGCTTTGGCTATTGGGACTGCTATTTTCTGGCATAACCAATGCATTCCCATCTGTGGCAGACCGATCACCCTAACACCTACTTCCTCTGTAACAAAAACCCTACTCCTCTAACCACTAAGCCCCTTTTGTTCAATGCATGTGCAAATTCTAAGTCGGTTTTCTCATTAAATCCCTGCAACTTCAAAATAGGCCAACCAGCTCGCATTCTGAGATAATTCCAGGGCCTTGGGATGGTGTAAAAGAGCATCAATAGAATCGGGTTCATGACAAATTATTACTCCTCCCATGGCTGCTAGGAAGATTGTTAAAAGGTTGACACTTGGTTCATGCAAATGTTCGTTAGAGCGAAGAATGTCAATATGCTAGAATTGGAAACTTTTACCCTTTCAACGGTTTTATGCCATAATTGACAAGTATTGGGAATAATTCAAGGTAGTCACATCGGGCTTTCAAGAGTAACAATGCTTGCTTGTTATTAATACAAGGTCTAGTTAGTAGTTACTAATTTGGGATAATGGTGCAGTGCATTGTATGATAAATACGATTCACCTCCCCCCAACTTAATGATAACAAACGTCCTCGACGTGTATGACGGAGGGTCGTGTTAACCTTAAATATAGCAATGCAAGTAAATGAAAAAAGCATACTTGTCATAAACTTATGATTATGCTGACATGGAAATTGTACAAGTGATAATGACTCAATCAACACTATACAACATCTCATTCATGTCTTGTGTCTATGCGTGTCAGCAAAATCGGGTGTATAACACAAAGTTACAACTGTCAACCATGAAAATGCAGAAACACATATATCAACTTGTCATGGTAAACAAATGAAAATGTTTATGATATGTATCAACAAAACTGTATGAAGTTGTAAAAGTGGTTTGTGCATGTATCAACAAAACTCTATAAGATGGTATCAGTAGAAGTTGTTGAATACTGGAATCTTCTAATAACAACGAGCCTGTGATAAGTGTAGCAACTTATAATCATTGATGAATATTAAGTCTATAACAACAAGAAGTTAAAACAATAAACCATTTATAGATAGTGAAGAAAAGGTATCAAAATGTTGTTACAAGAGAACAAAAAGATATGTTGGCTACCAATAAGTTGGTTTTCAGTTTCTCTCTTCTTTTTTTTTTTTTTTTAAGGAAAAGACCAAGTGGTTGGCAGAGAAAGAAAAATTTCCCTTGCCCCATCAACTTCAAGATATGAATCTACATATGAGATGTTAACAAATGAATCCTTATAAGAAGGCTTATGATACAACCACGAACGATGTCCATTGGCAAGAAAAGATGTCTGAGACCCATCAATGGTTTTCAATTTCATAGTACCATTGTTAAACACTGTAACTACCTCATAAGGACCTAGCCACGTAGTGCAAAAGTTCCCTTTGAAATCTTTAAATATGGGGACATATAATGTTAGGTCCCTATACTACCAGTGTAACCCTTATTGTTATTAATGCAACCCCCTTATTATATTGTTGTGCCTGTGTAGTCCCCATATTGTTATTATTGTGCCCCATAGAAGCCCACTATTGTTATTGTTGTGCCCTTACATTATTATTATTATGTCGGCTCTGATTATATTATGACCCCTTAGACTCTTATATATAGAAAGGAGGCCTTGTCATTTGTATCATCCAAGAATTGTTCATATGTGTAATGTAAATGAGGTTTCCCCCTTGAAGAGGATGATTTCTAAGTCGTTGATCTATCTTTGTATCTTTTGTGAGCTGGTTTCATAACATTTGGCATTGAAGCTTTAGATTCTAAGGTTTCGCTGCTCCAAACGGGTCATCGTGGCATTTTTGCTATAACTTGTTCGCTACGAAGTTTCAAAAGCTAAAAAAACCCATTTTCGTTCTGAAAGTCGGGTCCGAATTTCAGATCTTGTCTCACTATATTTTCGGAAATATGATCTGAGGAAGTTAGGGTTTTTGCAAGCTCCAAAATTCCATCTCAAACAGGTCATTGTGACATTTTTGATATAATTTTTTTCTACTAAGGTTCAGACTTTGAAATTAAAACCCATTTGAGCTGAAATCTTGCTGAAGTTCGGGTCCGAATTTCAGATGTTTTTTTTTTACAGAAACGGTTATGGGACTTTCATTAACTGTCTGGCAAAATACTATGAGTTCGGTTACAAAAGCTGATACTGGTTTCTTGGAATCTCTCCAACCAACTGAGCATGTCACAAATAATTTTGAATCGCATTTTTTTACAATTTTTCACATGGTCTTTTCCTGCTATCATCCCTAGTTTATGTATACAAACAAACTGCTTTAGCAAAAGACGGAAGAACATAGAGGTTTTTTAGGGGATTGGGTCCCAGGAGAGTTCATTATCTCTAAGGATAGATCTAGCATCTAGCTGGGCTGCTCTATTTGCTTCTACATCTGCTTCCTTGTTATTTGTTCTTAGAATATGGAAAAATGTCAGATTCATGTGTTTTATCATGCTTTTGATTCTTGAAATTGTCCTTGCCAGTCATAGATATGCTAGATTTTCATTGTTCACCATTGCATTTATAATGATTTGGGAATCTCCCAGCATAGTTGCTTCTGCAAGTCCCATGTCCCTTAGTGTTTTGATCCCTTGGAACAGCGCCATGACTTCCGCTTGAATGCTTGTGGTGCGGCCTAGACCCCAAGCAAATCTGTGAGTGGAAGGCTCTTTTGGATTTATGATTATGCCTCCTTCTCCAGCCCTTCTTGGATTTCCTTTGGCTGCTCCATCAAAGAACAAGAAAGGAAGAGTTTGATTGCTCAACCAAGCTTGGAATTCTTCTCCATTTTTCCTTATTTGCCAGTCTTTAAGGCATAGAGGAGATATTGTAGCCTTTTGAAATTTAGATTGAGAGCTACTCCGAATTCCATGTCATGCTGGCTTAAATTTGAGTCGTCATCTTTATCACTCAGCCACTCATTTAGATGTCCTTTCACTGTGTGTGCAGCTACTTTATAGTTCTGTTCCTTGTCCCTGAAAATCCTCCTATTCCTCTCCAACCAAGTTTGCCAGCTAATAAATTTGGGTAGGGCAGTCCAAGCAAATTTGACAATCTTGTTTTTTGGGCCTGGTCCTAGATATCTAGCCAACCACCCAGCAAACAAATCCGGAACTGCGTGGGGGAGGTTGGGCATCAGTTTCTGCATTACAAGGAGCTCTTGCCAGATTTGAACTGTAAATTTACAATCCAGAGAAATATGGACAGCAGATTCAGAGTTTTCTTTACATAGAACGCATCTTGAAGGGCCAAGAAGTCCCCTTTTCAGCAGTCTATCCTTTGTTAGGATTTTTTGATGGCATAATAGCCAGCAAAAAAAATCAATCTTCGGGATAGTAGGAAAATTCCAGATACCTTTCCAAGGCGCCGATTGGGGGGGACGTGGGGTCTCTCCGTGATTTTGGCATAGCCCTGAGACACTGAATATCCTGTCTGATGCGCTCCCCAACCTCTCGAATCTTTCCTTCTCGCGTGGATAGGGGCAGCTCCATGAAGCATTTGAAGAAGCGTTGCATAATCTGGTAACCACGCAGTTGGAACGTTGGGCGTTTTCCAGCCTGCCCAATTGTCTCCATGCCAAGCAGATATATCCCATAGCGTATTTAGATTCGCTTCTTCCATCCATGCTTTTAGTTCTTTCTTTAGAATCGAGTTTGCAATCGGAGGTCTATTCATAATGCTATCCTCCCAGATTCTGATCTGCTTGCCATTCCGGGAATCCAATAAGCGTTATCTCTGATAAGAGGCCCAACTTTAAATATTAGCTTACTGAGGGGGAATCTGATCTGTTCTTTAGGTTGCTCTAGACAACGTAGTCGCTGCCCTTTGAAATATTTTCGCCACAACACCAACTGGACCCATGCAGGCTTTGGTGCTATGATCTTCCAGATCAGTTTAGCACCCAATGCTAGATTCTAAGTGCTTAAATTTTTAAAATTTAATCCTCCTTCTTGTAGCAGCCTGGCAACTATATCCCAGTTTACTAATGAGAGTTTCTTTTCATTGTTTTTGCCTCCTTTCCAAAGGAATTTTCTGATTAATTCCTCCATGTTTTTTATGACTCCCATTGGTGCCAACAGTACAGAAAATTTAAACAGAGGCAGGCTGCTTATTACTGATTTTATTAACACTGATTTCCCTGCCAAATTGAGCCAATGTGACCCCCAGGCCTGCATTTTGATTTTGAATTTTTCTATCTGTGGAGACCAGTCCTTACTTATAGCCCTCTTGTGGAAGATTGGCAGCCCGAGGTACTTGAAGGAGGTCCAAGAAGCTGATGCTGCAAAACCCAGGCATCTGGCAATGGTGCTTGCAGCAGCCACTGATACATTCCAGCAATATACGTGGCACTTACCCTTGTTTAGTTCGCTGCCCGATGCTTGGCAGTAACCTTCCAGCACCTCTTTGAATTTCCTTGCCGATAAATGAGAAGCAGCCCCAAGAAGCAGAGTATCATCTGCGAAGAGTGCATGGTTGATGCATATTGATCCATCTTGCTATACCCAATCCAACTATTTCTTGTTCTTGTTGTTTCTTATTTAAGTGGAAACTGAGGACAGAGGCCTGCAAAACAAAAAGGAGAGGCGACAAGGGGCACCCCTACCTCAGCCCTCTAGTTGCTTTAAAGAAATCGGCAGCCCTGCCATTCACTAGAGGAGCAATCCATGGTTCGGAGATACAAGCTCTGATCCATTTTATGAAATTTTTTCCAAAACCTAGCTTGTGCATTACATCAAACAGAAATTTATACCTTACGCGATCAAAAGCATTTGCTAGGTCGAGTTTAATAACCATACCTTTTTCTTTCCGTCGGAGGCTTGAGTGGATCGCCTCTCGGACCAAGATGAAATTGTCTACCAACTGCCTGCCTTGAATGAAGCCACCTTGGTTCTCCAGGATGACTTTAGGGAGGATTTTCTTCAATCTGTTTGCTATGAATTTGGTGATCACTTTGTATCCGATGTTGCATAGGGATATTTGGTGGAATCTGTTGAAGGAGTTATCCCCTTTTTCTTTAGGAATGAGAGCCAGGAACGCTGAGTTTGTGCTGCCCCCAATTTTTCTTGGGATTTTTATATCATTTTCATAAAATACTTCTCGACTATTTGCCAGCAAGTTTGAAGAAACCTGGGCGTGAAGCCATCCGGACCCGGGGCTTTGTCGGGTTCCATTGCAAACAGAGCATCTTTAACTTTGTTAGCTGAGATTTTACTTTCCAGAATCTGGTTCATTTTTGCAGTTATGAGTTTGGGGACATCGTCTATCAGTTTGGCGGTCTGGCTGGTCCCCATATCTTCAGAATACATTTTTCCAAAATGATTTGATGCTGCCTTCTTGATGCTGTCAAAATCTTTGATGGTGTTGTTCTCATTTTTTATTTATGGTATATTGTTTCAGTATTTTCTAGCTTGGGCCTGTTTGTGGAAGAAGGAGGAATTGCGGTCTCCAAATTTTAGCCATAGACTCCTTGACTTGAGTCTCCAAAACTCTTCTTCTGCCAGGCACGCTCTATGGAATTTGTGTTGCAGCAGGTTTCCTTATCTAACTCCTCTTTGGTGATTTCAGCAGTTTCCAGGTGTAGGTGATGGAGTTCCAATTCGTTTTGAATTTTTTTTTCTGTCCTCTGCAGGATTTGGCAATGTCTTTACCCAACCTTTCAGCATTTTTTTGATCCTACTAAGTTTTTCCTCCCATACAAAGAAGGGGGACCCCTTGACCGGCTCTTTCCAGCTCTCTCTAATCTTATGCAGGAAATCAGGCTCTTTGATCCATAGGGAGCTAAACTTGAAGGGTATAGGTCCTAAATCCTTAATGGGAGTCAGCTCAAGACTGATAGGCTTATGATCAGAGGCTACCTGGTTTGGAGAATGAGCATTCTAACCTCCAACCCCAAGAGAAGGAAGGAGCTTTGGACAAGAAAACAATCAAGTCTTGCTGCTATGTGTCCCGGCCCCACTCTCTTGTTTGACCAAGTGAAAGTGCCTGAGACTGGTTTTATATCTAGCAGATCCCAGTCTTGCATGAGGTCTTCTGCCCATTCTCTTGCCGGGTCTCTGACTATGCTACCTCCTCTTTTTTCTAATGCTTGGAGTGTGAGGTTTAAATCTCCAGCTATAATGACATTTTCCAAGTTTTCTATATCTGCTAGGCCTTTGATGGAGTCCCAACAGTCTTTTTTCTCACCTGAATTGTTAGGAACATACACATTGAATAGACATATAATCTTTTTTGAATCTAAGTGTTGCATTTTTAAAAAGATCCAATGAGTGTTGAGGGACTCAGAAATTAGAGAAAACTTATTTGAGTTCCAGAGTGCCCCCAGCCCTCCCGATGCTCCCCGGGCAGACACTGCATGCGCTCCATTTTTTTTCCAAAATTTTTTGCTTGCTTGGAGGAAAACTGAGTCCTCCAATTTAGTCTCCTGGATGAGGAGGATATCTGGGGATTCTAATATTGTTAAGCTATGCATTGCTTCTTCCTTAGCTGAGGTACCCATCCCCCCTACAGTTCCAGGATATTATTTTCATCATTTATTTCTGCCTTGGGGGGCTCCCTTAGAGCCCCGTGTTTGAATCCTTGTCACCTTCGGGGTTTTGGCTAGAAGCTTCTCTAGCGTTGGCTGGTTGCCCTGGAGCTTGTCCTTATAGGTTTCTTGTTCTCTTTTCTCTTTTGCAGATTTTCGCCCTTGAGTAGATCTTCTGGGAGAAGACTGGGATTCCCCGATTTCCCCTTCTTCCTCTGATTCTTCAGACTCTTGGGTTTCATCCTCTTCTTCTGTAGCCTTTTCTTTGGAAGGCTCTGGGATTTTGATGGAGGGGGAGGCTTTGGGGGGAGAGGTCTCCTTTGGCACTTCTGTCTCATGTGTGTTCATGATCTCAGATCCGAGGATTTCGAATTTATTCCCTTGACTTTCCCTGACTGATTTTTGAGCTATGCCCTCTTGGTGGGTGTTATAGACATTTTTGTGCCTTACAGCTCTAAGCATGAAATGTCCATAAACCAAGGACTCCCAAGTCCCTAAAAGTGTTGTTCTAACTCCTAAAGGAACAAGGTCAACAAATTACAGCTTCTCCCAGAAGTTCTCCACCAGAAACTGCTCAGAATAAGTCAAATCAGGATCATTTCAGCTGCTCCACTAGCCAAGTGCGTTGCATAGCACCTAAGTCCACTAGCTAGGTGCGTTGCAATGCACCTAAATGCACTACCAGGGTGCGTTGAGCGGGAAATGACAAGTGGCAGAGTCATTCCACGAGGTGGAGAGACAATGGAAGCTTCCAGAATCTTCTCCAATGACACTTGCCTCACTGAATTCGACCAAGGATGAGTAAGAAGCTCTCAGTCTCCAAGTGGAAGCAAGAAATGATAGAGAGAAGCCAATAATCAATTCATGAGCTGACTCATCCTCCTTGCATACATCTATATATGGATCCCTCAACCCAGAGATCCAGAGGTTGGAATTTTGCACATTGTAAGGAATTGCTGTTGGTTTCGAGACACATATCAGAGAATTGGGTGATCTATGCTTTGTTGGGGTTGAAGAAGGGATTTCTTTGCTGGGAGGTTGATGCTGGGTCAGGAATCATCGGTTGTAACTCCTCCTGGATCTTCTTGTATATCAATAAAACTATTTGAGTTTCTTCTCCATGCTTGTGTTTCATTGATGCTTATTACATTTGTATGGTTAACTTAAATCTGATCCTAAGTTATTTATGAATATAAACCCATGTCTTTGTATAGTTTCCTTCTTCTGTGGTCTTACAGGTACTTGGTGAAGCTGAGCAAGTGAGGGAGCAGGTAGCTGTGAACTGTTGAAGAGAAGAGAGATTGGATCAAAGGACTAGCGCAAGACACAGGTTGGTTCATCCTATTCCTCTTTGTTTATAGTTCATAAAGAAGAATACAAAAGTAGTTTTCTCTGTTTGTTTCTAAGGTAGCTGTCACACCTTAGTGGGATAGAGTAGATCTAAATGGACACTTTTCCCGATAACAAAATGGCGACTCCGCTGGGGATCGTGTCTAGTTAGTTTGTTTGTGTTTCTCTTGTTGTTTATTCCATAAACTTAGAAGTAGCAATCGAACTGCATTTGCCATTAACAAATGCAAAGTAGACATCTGCTGCTTCAATCCATTCACTAGATCTGTTTATGATTTGAACAGCTGATTCATAAACTAACTGATTGCCCTTGTGATAGCTCTCAGAACCCCCCTTAGATCTACCTCTGATTGTGCATTACTGATTGTTTTTACTCGGCCAAAAACCAAAGATTAAACTGCAAACCGTGACCCAGAACCCGGATATAATTCTCGTTTCTGCCCCAGCGTAGGCTCTGTGAAGAGGTTCTGCATTTCAACGCACTTCCCGAGAGGGCTACCTACGCTGCAATGCAGTTTCTCTGTGCAACAGGTGCGCTGATCAGCCTAGCCTTGTGCAGCTGAGGTTCTTTGCTTCATTTTTTCAGTTTTGTCTCTGATTTTTGCAGCCTGTGATAAGTATTTCACTGTTTCAAACCCCTTTTCCTTACTGATATTCCGCCTCAGTTGTACAAAAGAAACTGTAGATGTTTTTATGTGTTTGTTGCGTCGTTTACAGTTTTCCATTGCAAAAGTAGAATAGTCGTGCTGTCGTCCTTTGATTTAGATCTGTCGCAAGTGTCGATTTTGATCATAGGAGAAAGTTTATTTGCTGTTGATAGTCGATTATGCTTTTACTTTTACCTTTGGTTTGAATTTGTGACTTTCTAGTGTCGAAACGAGTATTTATTTCAAAATCATAAAGTGTCGTAATCGTCTCTACCTTTTGTTTTCGAAAAAAAAAGCTTGTTTGTGTTTGTCACTTGAAAGCAAATTCAGATTTGTACATCAACTTTCTTTTTAGGCATCAATATTAAGAAAGTGAAAAAAAAACACATGCATGTGCATTTGAATATTGGCAGCCTGTTTGGCTTGATTTAGGAAAGTGCATTTACAGTGTGCTCTTTGCTCTTTGCGAAAAGATTGTGTCTTTCTTTTCCCCTAGTAGCTAGGATTTTCATCGCTGAAAGGAGATAAAAGTTTGTTTATCATCTTTAGATTGCATTTTAGGAATTACATCTACATCTCGTGGTGATCCCAAAAGGCAAACTTCATAAGAAAGATCAACTTAAAATAAATTCAATGAACTTAACAACGCTTTGGAACTTAACGCACAACAATTAGAGGTCTAGGCTAGAGACGTATTCCGACGTCGTAAAGCCTGGTAACTGTTGTCCTCACTGATGGTTGGGTGATTCCTCCACTTTGAGACGATAAGTGCCAGTACGGAATTGTGCTCCCACGTACCATCGAGTATATATTGGGAGACCCCTATAGGCTTAAAACCTTTATCCATAGGAAGCCGTGTCGGCCGCCCTACTGATCGCAATGCACCGAACACAGCATTCGGGAAGATTGACTGCTGTACCATAAAAAGTATTATGCAGTTTTGCGATTGGTTTGGTACTCCCTCTACCTAGACCTCCAGAGCAGTCCCTTTCGTTCCTTTTCAGACTCCTTAACGGAAAAGGTCCATCTGAGCACTTGTCACTTCAGGCTCATTAAAAATCGAAGGAGACTAGAGTCATCTTTTGTTTTTTCTCGACTCTTAAAAACTGAAAAAACAAGTTGTGTCAAAGCGTGTTAAAATTTATTTTAAACGGAATATTCATACCCTTTTCCTACGTTGATCTTGGGTTGAGAAAATGGAGCCTACCAACCAAGGAATTCCCCTTGGTGGAAATCCTAGTCCCTTCTCCTCTTGGGGAGATGTTGGTGCGCCCATATGGCCACATTGTCGCTTCCAGGACTGACAATTGGCTTGCCAGTATGGCTCTTCTCAACCAGTGTCGTTCAGAACACCACCATTCCTAAACAATCGAATCAGCAATTAGACGAGTCCAGAGTTGCCCACCAGCCTTCTACTTCCTCTAATTCTTCCTCTCCTCCTTCCTCTTCGCTCGATGGAACTGGTAAAGCTAAAAGCCATGTTCCTAAGGAGAAGAAGGAAAAGAAGAAGAAAGAAAAGAAGAAGAAGGAGCCAAAGGCGAATGGGGGAAAACGAGTGTCGTCTAACGAAAATCCACACACTGCACCGACCAGGCCTAAATCGCCATGTGTCATTTGCAAAGGAGACCACTTTCACAGAGATTGTCCTTGCATCCCTCGGATACTAAGGGACTGGTCTCCTCGTTTGCATAACCCGGTGTCGTCAACCTCTGGTGATCATGTTGAAAACACACCGTCAACTAGTGAAAGTGAAGCCCCAGGACAAAAAGGGAAAGCTAGATTTCCTTGTAAACTGTGCGAAGGCAATCATGCCCTCCACCGTTGTCCCTTCTTAGACGAAGCTAAAAGAGTTTTGGATGATCGTCCGGTTTCACCGTTACGACTTCCTCCTGGATATAAAAAACTCTTGCCGAGTCCGTCACTAGTTGAGAATCCAGCTGGCCCGCTCAGGTGGTCGGCTGAAGCGCCTATCATTGAAGATAAACCAACTGAATCCATACCAGACGAAAGTCAAAAGGTCGAGGCGGTAGTTGACACGGTCTTGCCTTTAGAGGTTTTATCTTTGGATGATACAGTTACTGAAGAGAACAAGGATGACACCGTCCAAATTCTCTTCATCAACACAGACTCCGACGAACATGGGGGCAGTCTACCCATTCCTTTACCGCAGGAAGGAAGTTCGTCAGAGCCATACCCGGCCGTCTACTCGGTCCCACCTCCAAGCAACCTAGTTGTCTCCTTCGACTGGAATCAACTAGGCAGACCCCGTTTACCAGCAAGCATACCATTCCGAATTATCGTTCAAATATATAGAATGGTCATGGCTGGTACCATCATAGATGAGGGGGCTTCTGTGAGTATCCTTTCCTCTACTGCTTGGAAAGCGCTTGGTTCGCCATCGCTTTTGCCTGAGATGAGAAATCTGACAGGCTTTGATAAAGGAACCAGTCGACCTTTAGGGATCCTTCCCGATGTGCCCATAACATTGAGAGGGAAGACAGTTCGCATGAACGTAATGGTAGTTCAAGGACCCTTGGATTATAACCTACTCCTTGGACGAGACTATATTTATTGCATGGGAGCCATCGTCTCCTCACTCTTTAGAGTAATGTGCTTTCCGCACAAAGGAAGAGTGGTCAAGCTCGTGGACCAGCTTTCGTTTCCCGGATCACGCATAGCAAATAGTCATATATCATCCCTAAATGGTCTCTTCACGCAAGAAATGTCTCAATCCCCAGTCCGTCCTCCCGATAAGCGCGAGTAATTCGGAGGGATATGACTGAAACCCAGGGGGCATGCGTCCTGGTCTGCTTCGGCAGGAAAACTTCGGGTATAGAGTAGGTTTCCGCGGGAGAATATGACTAGTCTGTACCCCGTCCGTGATTGGAAGAGGGGTTATTCTAGAATAAGATTCTCTTGTCAAAGTTATGTGAGTTGGCGGGCATCGTCGCTCACCTTTGTTTATCTCGGTAGACATCGCCGAAGAAGTGTTTTGTTTGCTGTGTGAATAGAACAATCTTTGGGTAACCTGTAAGAGGTAGACCTCTCTCGGTAAAACAAATGTTTTAACGGACTAAAGAAGGGGTAACCTTGAAACTCTGTTTTATACCTGGGGGCATGCAAACCTTTTGGAGTGCAAGCAAAGAGTGATTATTTATCTGTTTTTTTTGGATTAGTCGTTTCCTAACTTGCATAAAGAAAGGATGTGGGGCAAAACTCTAAAAATTGCCGTTTTTATATGAGACATTCTTATCATATGACTGGATTGATCGAGCAGTTTTAGCGCATAGTTCAAGCTCGTTAAAAAATAAACATAAGACATGAGCAAATGTTTCCACCCGCGTTTAAGCTCGTTAAAAAATGAACTATTCCCCGGTAGATAGCCACCGTGAATGTAGCATTTCAGCCATTAAAGCCTTGGTCGTGTTTGCACCGTCACCTCCACTTTTCCATTGGCCGATCATTCACCTTCATTTGATTGTTTACCCATTTTGAGGAACAGCTGCGAAGAGTGATTTCACTAGCCATCCTTGTGACACTGCCATGATTGGAAAATTCCAACCCTTACCTGGAATCAACTGCTACCCATTTTATCACTCGTTCCTCAAAAGACGAGTCTTCTTTAAGCTCTTTTCAACTGACTCGTAAAATATGAAAAGATTGCTGAGTTTTGGCCTTCCAGCTCGTTAAAGCGACAGGAAGTGCTATCCCTCATCTAGATTTTAATATTTTTGGACCTGAGGGATTATTGCACAAAAAGATCGAGCGCTTGTTTTGTTCGACTTGTTAAAGCGATCGAAAATTCATCCCTTCTGTATTGTTTTATACTTTTTCGGACTTAAGGGATTAGATGACGAAAAAGGAATTTTGAAGTTACCTTTACGTACCTTTTCAGACTCTCTAAAAATGAAAAGGACCGAGTTATCTTTGTCGTTAGACTCGTTAAAAAGATTAATAGCGACAAACTTGTCTTTAGACGAGAACGAGTTTCACTATCGCTAGGCTTGTTAAAACATAGCGATGGGTTTGCCCGAAGGGCAAATTATAGAACAAGCATATGTTATCCTCCTCAAGCTTGACAAAAATAAAGAGGTACTGGTCAGCAATGACTGGGGAAAAATTGGGAAGAAAACTCAAAGAATCTTTATTGGTAGCAAGTCGCTCTTGAACATGACACTTCCACTCTGTGCCCGAGTCGGGTTGGGTTGTTTCATTCACCGGTCACATTGCCATGGTCTCGCCATACCATCCACATTTGGGGTTAATGCTACCAATCCATCACATCAGTGTCGCCGACATGTTCAAGAGAAGTCATCCAGAAAGGCCACCTGTTTCCCGCCCACTACCATACATTATACTCCATTCTTTCATGACCGCCACCCTGAACCATATATCATCAGATCGTTTTCACCTCCATCAAAATCATTTGCTCCGTTCCGTGTCATTGATGTGGGATTCATTAAGGCCCTCCTGTGACGGATCACTTCTTGTCGACATCAGCTCATTATCCAAGAAGTTGATCTAGGAACACCCCATTCAGTACTTTGAAGCTTGCATGCCTCAATGGCAAGTTTCTCACTTCCGGCGACAGGTATACATCAATGACCTTCGACCGAAAGATTTTGCATGGTGTTCGACGCCAAGTCCTTTATTCACACCACGTGAATTGTACTGCAGTACCTTGAGGGTCATTATCATTATCGGTGATTCCTCTCGCGCTTGTTAACAGTTTACATCATTGACTGGTAATCAAGCGATGTCTTTCCATGTTCGACTTCAAAACATTTCTCACATGGATCGACTTGTACTTTGAGTGAAGATCGGACGAGATTGAAGACCCCGGATCTATTTTCATCCATCCGGGCTGCGATATATATTCAGGAAAATAAAGACATTGAAATGTACAGCATTGCAGCACAGATAATCATCCTACCAAAAGGATGATGGCTCTATCAGAATCATCAGTCTACCATCAGACGATTGTCTGTCCTATGTACATGAAAATGAATTTATGAAGTTGAGCATGGGAATGCCCGCCTCAGCTAGATCATGAAAATAGTATGAAGATAATGTATTGTATTGTATCTTATTACAGGTCTCCTCCCAGCATTGAAAGAACTTCGGATCCTCCTAATAAAGCATTTCACCCGATAAACGACCTCATACTTTAGGGGGCAACTGTTATAGACATTTTTGTGCCTTACAACTCTAAGCATGAAATGTCCATAAACCAAGGGCTCCTAAGTCCCTAAAAGTGTTGTTCTAACTCCTAAAGGAACAAGGTCAACAAATTACAGCTTCTCCCAGAAGTTCTCCACCAGAAACTGCTCAGAATAAGTCAAATCAGGATCATTTCAGCTGCTCCACTAGCCAAGTGCGTTGCATAGCACCTAAGTCCACTAGCTAGGTGCGTTGCAATGCACCTAAATGCACTACCAGGGTGCGTTGAGCGGGAAATGACAAGTGGCAGAGTCATTCCACGAGGTGGAGAGACAATGGAAGCTTCCAGAATCTTCTCCAATGACACTTGCCTCATTGAATTCGACCAAGGATGAGTAAGAGGCTCTCAGTCTCCAAGTGGAAGCAAGAACTGACAGAGAGAAGCCACTAATCAATTCATGAGCTTACTCATCCTCCTTGCATACATCTATATATGGATCCCTCATCCCAGAGATCCAGAGGCTGGAATTTTGCACATTGTAAGGAATTGTTGTTGGTTTCGAGACACATATCAGAGAATTGGGTGATCTATGCTTTGTTGGGGTTGAAGAAGGGATTTCTTTGCTGGGAGGTTGATGCTGGGTCAGGAATCATCGGTTGTAACTCCTCCTGGATCTTCTTGTATATCAATAAAACTATTTGAGTTTCTTCTCCATGCTTGTGTTTCATTGATGCTTATTACATTTGTATGGTTAACTTAAATCTGATCCTAAGTTATTTATGAATATAAACCAATGTCTTTGTATAGTTTCCTTCTTCTGTGGTCTTACAGGTACTTGGTGAAGCTGAGCAAGTGAGGGAGCAGGTAGCTGGGAACTGTTGAAGAGAAGAGAGATTGGATCAAAGGACTAGCGCAAGACACAGGTTGGTTCATCCTATTCCTCTTTGTTTATAGTTCATAAAGAAGAATACAAAAGTAGTTTTCTCTGTTTGTTTCTAAGGTAGCTGTCACACCTTAGTGGGATAGAGTAGATCTAAATGGACACTTTTCCCGATAACAGTGGGTTTTGGCACCCCCATTTGTATTCTTCCTGTGAGAGGTTTTGGATCGCTTTGCCTGGTTCCATCCCTTGTCCTTTCCTTTTTCTTCCACTCCTTTAGTCAGGCAGTCCCTGGCAAAGTGCCCGTAGACATGGCACTTCCGGCATTTGAATGGCAGCTACTCATAGTCCAGTTTTTATATGTGGGTCCAGGGACCTACCACTATTTTGACGGCTTCCGGCAATCTGACTTCCAGATCTACCTCCACACAGATTCTGGCACAGTCATACTGGTCCTTACTATTGGCCTTGTCTATGAATTTTCCCAGGGTATTGCCGATATGCTTCAAAGAGTCCCAATTCTAGCAGTGGACAGGGAGATTTGGGAGCCTCACCCACACCGGGACTGCTGTGGGCACGTCCACCTCCGGATTGAAGTCTGGGGTCCATTTGTTTAAGTACAGCCCTTGGGGGCCCATGAAATAGGGGCCATTCCTGAAAATTAAATCTTTGTCTTCTTGTGCAGAGAATTCGAACAAAAAGTAGCCTCTCCTGAGGAAGTAAGAGGTTACCTTGTTTTGGATTAGAGGTGCCTAGTTCTTGGCAACCCAGTTCTCGGTCGTCTTCGGTGAAGGCCAGAGTCCTATAAACTGTCCTACCAGAGCCCGATCTGTCAGCGAGAGGGCTACTTGAATCGGTCCTTCCAACGGAAGAGCGATCTCCAGAATATCTTCCAGTCTTTTCACAAACTTCGTTGATTCCGTGCATCTCTTCTTCGGCAGGGAGGCTAGGAGGGTTTTAAAGGCCTCAGCTGCAGAAGTTGGTGGCTCCTCCATGGCGGGCCAATTCCAGCCAGGGCGGCCGCAGCCTGGAGCCAGGCCCTCGGCGGACCCCCGCAGGCACAAAATTCGGTTCTCAGCGGACTTCCGCGCAGGCTCCCGATAAGGTCTTCAGCGGCTCCCATGCAGGCTCAGAGAGCGTGAGGTGCAGGCGTGCATGCAGGTTTGGCTCCCGCGAAGTGTGGACTTCGCAGGTCGTAGCAAAACCCTAGCAGACCGAATTTCAGATGTTGTGTCACTATATTTTTGGAAATATTATCCAAGGAAGTTAGGGTTTGTGCAGGCCCCTGAATTACATCCCAAACATGTGACCTTGGGAAAATCATCACGACTTTCTCTCTGAGTATCAGATTGAAATTTTGTAAGAAGTTACAGAAAGAGGATGGCCTTTAGTTTTATGTGCATCATTTTTGGGTCCGAAGGTTGAAACTGTGACACATGGAACTTCGTACAAGTTCGATCTAATGAAAAAGTGTATAATCAGTTCATCTTGGGATATTGGGCATAACGATTTCTTGGAGAATCGAATTTTGATTAGACTTGTGGCATTGAAAAGAGGACTCAAAGGGAAACCACAGTTCGCAAATTCAGACATTGGAGATCTGAAATTTCAGAGATACCTCAAATTCAATATCGAGCTCCTACAAAGTGGAAAAGGTGTGTAGTTTTTTTATTTTTTATAATTTGCATAAGTTTAGTTTGAAAAATTAGTTTGAAGGAATTCAAAAGGCATAGTGAAGAATAATTATGATTAATTGATGTCCCGAAGAAATAAAATGGAAACACCTAGTAAGCAACCTGAAAGCTCTAGCATGACTCATGAAGAAGAGGAAGAAATGCAACATGATATATCAAAATTACGAGACCAAGTGCAACAAATTTCACTCTCACAAAAAGCAACATAAGCTAAAATGTATGGTTTAAAGAAAGGTGTGGAAGATAAGATGGATGGTTTAAAGAAAGGCGTGGAAGCTAAGATGGATGGTATGAAAGACAACATTGAATATTGGAAGAAGGACATGTAAGGTTGGAAGGAAAATTTGACAAAGTTGCTACAAGAAAAGCTTCCTAATGGTGAAAAGGTAGTAGAGCAAGCTCAAAATGAGAATAAAACAAATGTTAATCATGATTCAAAAAATGACAACATTGAAGATTTTAAGAAATACGTGGAAGGATTGAAGGAAGGTTTGACAAAGTTGCTACAAGAAAGGTTTCCTAATGGCGAAAAGGTAATAGAGAAAACTCATGATGAGAACAAAATAAATGTTAATCGTGATTTCATAGACTCTAACAGTGGATTGAAGACCCACCATGTTCCAAATATCAATATGAGGAAGTTTGATGGCAAGGATCCCGTAACATGGATACTACAGATGGAGTAATATTTCGATCTCCATAATGTGCAAAACACACAAAAGATACGCATTGCAACTTTATATTTGGAAGCAAATCCGTTTGTATGGTATCAATGAATTTGCTCTCATAAACAAATTGTCACTTGGGAAATTTTTACGGAAGAAATGGTAGCACATTATGAGGATACAAAAAGAAACACTTTTTTTATCCAATTGATAAATATCAAACAAAAGGGTTCAATGATGGAGCACATTGAGGACTTCCAAAAATTGAATATAAGAGTAAAATATATTCCAGAGGAACATAGGATTGATGTGTTCATAAGGACTTTAAAGGATAACATCCAACATGAGGTTCACCTTTGGGAACCTGATTCATTGGAGAATGCATTCAAGTTGGCAAGAAAAATGGAATGCAAAATTATGTCAACAAGGAAGCCTACCACTGACAACTATAAAGATGGAAGTGTTGTTTCCCCTAGCCTTCCACAACCTACAAGGTTGACACCACAACAATTGGAAGAAAAAAGAGCAAAAGGGCTTTGTTACAGTTATGATAGAAAATACACTAAAGGTCATAAGTGTGCTGAGAAGAAATTATTTTACATAGATTGTGAAGAGGAGGAAGAAAATGAACAAGAAATGTCAAAAGAAGAGGACATACACCAGGAACAAAACCTAGAGAAAGAAGAAATGAATTCGACCATATTTTGTAATGCATTGACCGGAATTACCACTCCTCAAACTATCAAGATAGAAGGACATATCAAGAAGAAAAAGGTAATAGTGTTGATTGATTTGGGAAGTACCCATAATTTTATTCATTGTAAGATAGCCAAGGAATTGAATTGATTCCTATATCCATCACCAGAGTGTCAAGTGATGGTTGCAAGTGGAGGAAACATAAATTGCTATGGAAAGTGCCATAATATCAAGCTATCCATGGGAAAATATGTATTGAATAGCCCAATGCTTTCCAATCCAATGGGTGGTGCTGATGTTGTAATAGGAGTTCAATGGCTACAATCTTTGGGTAAGATATTTTTTAATTTTAATGAAATTTTCTTCAGAAGGAAAGGAAGTTGAATTAAGGGGTATCACATGGAAACTGAGAAAGATAATTAGCTCTAACGAAATGACGAAGCTTATAAAGAAAGAACAAAGAGGTGTAATTGCACAATTATGTTCGTTAGAGGTTCCCACATCGAAATCATCTATTTCTCAATATCTCCAAAAAGTCTTGGACAATCATTCCAAGGCATTTGAGACTCCAAAGGCCTCCCACCTATTCGTGATCATGATCATGCTATTCATTTGATTCTAGGAAGTTTTCCTCCAAACATCAGGCCTTATAGATATACATATGCCCAAAAGAGTGAAATTGAACGTATGGTTGCAGAAATGCTAGAGGTTGGTATAATTATCCAACCAAATTCAATAAACAAAGCAAGGGATGAATGGAAGAATGACGAAGCAGGGTGGGAACTCATTCAAAAGTTGCAAAAGATCCCAGTTCAAACAATATTGCCAGAACTTGTCAAGGAAGGAAAAATCATATTGGAACCTGAAGTAGTCACAGAACCGAGAAATCGACAGCTACGAAATAGATCAATTTCAGAGTATCTCATCAAGTAGGAGAACTTACCCGCTAAAGATTCCACATGGAAGGATGATAATTTTATACATAAGCATCCAAAACTACTCAAGAGTTGAGGACAACACTAT
The DNA here is from genome assembly GCA_031772625.1 of Pinus tabuliformis. Lineage (NCBI taxonomy): Eukaryota > Viridiplantae > Streptophyta > Pinopsida > Pinales > Pinaceae > Pinus > Pinus tabuliformis. The sequence continues at coordinate 1,614,545,908 of CM062804.1, forward strand.
TTGAAGGAGAGGAGCATGTTAGGTCCCTATACTGCTAGTGTAACCCCTTATTGTTATTAGTGCAACCCCCTTATTATATTGTTGTGCCCATGTAGTCCTCATTTTGTTATTATTGTGCCCCATAGAAGCCCACTATTGTTATTGTTGTGCCCTTACATTATTATTATTATGTCGGCTCTGATTATATTATGACCCCTTAGACTCCTATATATAGAAAGGAGGCCTTGTTATTTGTATCATCCAAGAATTGTTCATTTATGTAATGTAAAGGAGGTTGCCCCCTCGAAGAGGCTGATTTCTAATTCGTTGATCTATCTTTTCTATCTTTTGTGAGCTAGTTTCATAACATATAATATAGTCCAATCACCCTTCTGAAGCACCTTCCTCTTAGTAAATTTATCATGCCACTTGGAATGTTGTTTTTGGATGATATCTATTTGTTTCATAATAATAAAGTGTTTCTCATCTAACTCATTCAACTATTCCATTCGAAGGTTTTTGGGTTGCAAACACGTCTAAATTCACTTCCAAAGCAGTTCTAAGTGTTTTTATCTCAAATTAAATGGGAAATATAGGATTCTTACCACATACCAACTCATAGGGAGAGAATCTTATAATATTCCTCCAAGTAGTTCTATAATCCCATAACACTTTTGGAATTATCTCAACCTTGTCTCTTTGGTGGCATGTGTTATACAATAATTTGTCGCACTTCCTGTCTCATACCCTGAGTTGTCGAAATTTTACCAAAATGTCATAAAGTGACAAAAGTTGTCAATGAATTCACCATGGAAAACATTGATCAGAGCATCCCTGAAGAAAAGAAGAATAAATGCCTCGAAGTAATTCTGGAAGAGCTTGTAAAAAAACCCCATTTGCAAGCCCAACACTACTTTTAGCAGGCAAACCTGTGATGGTACCCTTTGGTGTAACTAGTGACTAGTGTTGGCATCACAACTTTGGATAGGAAAATCCACGTTGATCCTCTTCAGGCAGTTTCTCGAAAAATGGAGCAGAAGCTTCTCTTACTAGAAGCCTTGAGAATGATGAGATGCTTATTGCTAAGTAAGGATATGGTCGAGTTTTCGCATTTTGAGTCCTTGATCCTATGTTTAGGGATTTTCCCATTAAGATGTGGACCTTCTTCCCCCTTTTTATGGATCCTTAACTCCCTCTCCTTCCCTATAAATACATTCCATTATACCCTCAAATGGTTGGTTAGACTAGATTGGTCATGCTATTGCTAAATTGTGCATAATTGCTGCCAATTTGTGAAGGAGAAAGGAGAGATTAAGAAGTCTTGGCTTGGACTTGGAAACCCATTCCAAAGGAGGCTCCCATAAGTGTGTAAATGACTACTTACTTAGTATGATGCTCCTTGATCTGTCATATGGTTTACATTAGAATACAATATGCTATGTTTTCCTTTGTTCTCTTTGTTTGAACTCTCTTGCAGGTATTTGTTTGCAACATAATAGTACGGATCTAGTTTGGAAGTGAGAGATCGATATTGACATTGAAAAGCAACCACATAGGTGTGAGGTAGGCCATATTTCCTCTCCCATGTCATTATGATTTAAACTAGGAGAGTTTTGCATGTATTTGTTTTGGTTGTTACTAGATCCACTCATTGGACTAGAGGGATCACTTCTATCCGTATAATGGATTGCTTAGATAAAAAATTGGCGACTTTGTGGGGGATAGTTTTTTTACTATGTTTACCTTGTTAAAAAATGAAATAGGTCCCCATGAGGATAGTTCTTTTACTATGTCAACCTCGTTAAAAAATGAAATAGGTCCCCATGAGGATAGTTCTTTTACTATGTCAACCTCGTTAAAAAATGAAATAGGTCCCCACGAGGATAATTCTTTTACTATGTCAACCTCGTTAAAAAATGAAATAGGTCCTTATGAGGATAATTCTTTTACTATGTCAACCTCCTAAAAAATGAAGTAGGTGTCATGAGGATAGTCCTTTTACTATGTCAACCTCGTTAACAAATGAAATAAGTCCTCATGAGGATAGTTCTTTTACTATTTCAACCTCATTTAAAAATGAAATAGGCCCCCTTGAGCATGGTTCTTTTCTTGTGTCAAGCTCATTAAAAAATGAAACAAGGTGTCAAAGCAGAGTTCCTTTACTTGTGTCAATCTTGATAAAAAATGAAACAAGGTGTCATGAGCATGGTTCTTTTCCTGTGTCAAGCTCGTTAAAAATGGAAACAAATCCTCTTCCAATTCGAGTCTTTGATCATATCTCATAAATTCCATGTCGAGTCTTTCACTTGATCTCGTGAGTGAACCTCCATTCCATCCACCTGTTAGTAACCAGTAGTCTACTTAGATGAATGACATGAAGCTTGGGGGGCATGTACCTCAAATTGAGTCATTATGTTGGGGGCATGAAAACTCATCTCAAGCATATTTTATCTTTGTTTCAAGCTTGTTTAAAAATGAAACCAAATCTAAGCATAGTCTGTTTCCATTTCAATCTTGTGTAAAAATGAAACCAAATCCAAGCATAGTTTTTTCTCATGTTTCAATCTTGTGAAAAAATGAAACCATCTTCAAGTATACTCAATCATAGTTTTCCATGTTTCAAGCTTGTATAAAAATAAAATTGTTTCCACTTTACCTCTAGTGATTTCCAATTTTATCAGCTTGTTTTCTCTAGATGAGCCTTGTTTTCTTCATTCCATCGTCACCATATTTTTGGTTGATCATACACTTTCACTTGGTTATTTTACCTTATCCTGAGGAACATCTTCGATGGGTGGTATTATTAGCCAACCTCTTGAACTTTACATGTTTTGAGCAGTTCCATCATAACCGGAACCAGTTGCTATCCTTTTATGCCACTTGTTCCTCCAAGTGGAGTCATCTTTCAGCTCTTTTCAAACTCCAAAAATATGAAAAGACTATCGAGCACTTATATTTTCGAACTCATAAAAGTGAATGAAAAGACATATACTTAGTATAAGTTTAACCCTTTTTTGGACCGAGATAGACTATGTATGAAAAATGAATACCTTGGTCACACGTGGCTAAGAGGTTATCTTGAATATTCTTTTCTACCTTTTCAGATTCGAGAAATTATCTACGAAAAGGGACCTTTGGAGTTTTCTTTTTGCCTCTTTTTCAAACTCTTTAAAGATGAAAAAGATGTCGAGTTACCCCTCCAACAAATTCGTAAAACTAAAATGATGAAGGACTTGTCGCCATGACGAGACCGAGCTACTCCTTTCTAGGGATCGTAAAAACACTCATCGAAATTTTCTATTGGGTTTGGGATATCCTCACTTAGTCACTTGCTTTCTTAGGTTTGGGAAATCCATTTGTCTCTCATTTTATCATTACCTATCGTCATCATGACCATTGATCCCATTTTGAGTCAAATGCTTCCAAACTTCAGAGTCGTGTAACCGATATGTTCAAGATAAAGTTTCGTCTACAAATTCAAACCTCTTATACTCCATTTGACCTTCTCTAAGACAATCTTGAATCACTCTCACCAAATTTACAAAGTCCTTTGTTTCATCTCGAGTATGTGGGAAACATTATGGCCCTCCTTCGACGGATCACTTCTTGTTGACTTCATCTCATTATCCAAAAGGACGATCTAGAAACTCCCTTTTAGTACCTTGGATCTTGCATGCCTCAATGGCAGGTTCTTCGCATTCGATGATAGTTTCACATCATTGGCCTTCGATCGAATGATTCTACGGGTGTTCAACTTCAACTTCCTTATTCACGCTCATGTATTGTGTTGTTTTACCTTGAGATTCATTGTCACTATTGGCAGTTTCTCTCATACATATTAATGATTTACATCATTGACTGGTAATCAGGTGGTTTCTACCATGTCCGACTTTAACACGTCTATTCACATGGTTAGGTTCATACTTTATCGGGACATAAATGAAGACCCTAGATTTCATCTAATAAATCTAGGCTGCGTAGAGTTCTTTAGTATTCATGATTGTATACATGATCCTTTCTAATCGGATGGCTACGTCCATGTCGTGGATCCATACATATCATCCTTTCTAGTTGGATGGTTGCGTCCATGTCATGGATCCATACACATGATCCTTTCTAGTCAGATAGTTGTGCCCATGTCATGGATTCGTGTATTGTTAAATGCCTACTTAGAGATGTCATATATGTTGTATTATGTTTGATTTGCAGGTCTCCCGATAGTAGTTCTCTAGAGTCCTTTCCTTGACTTGTAAAGCACTTCAGCCATCACTTCATGTTCTAACTTCATGCTTTAGGGGGCATATGTTATATAGTAATTTGTTGCACTCCTTGTCTCATACCTTGAACTGTCGAACTTTTCCCAAAATGTCACAAAGTGACAAAAGTTGTTAATGAATTCACCATGGAAAACATTGATCAGAGCATCCCTGAAGAAAAGAAGAAGAAATGTCTTGAATTAGTTCTGGAAGAGCTTGTAAAAAAACCCTGTTTGCAAGCCCAACACTACTTTTAGAAAGAAAACCCGTGCTAGTACCCTTTGTTCTAACTAATGACTAGCATTGGCAGCACAACTTTGGATAGGAAAATCCACGTTGATCCTCTTAAGGTAGTTTCTCAAAAAATGGAGTAGAAGCTTCTCTTACTAGAAGCCTCGAGAACGACAAGTTGGTTATTGATGAGTAAGGATATCGTCAACTTCTCCGATTTTGAGTCCTTAATCCTACCTTTACGGATCTTCCCCTTAATATGTGGACCTTATTCCCCCTTTTTGTGGATCATTAACTCCCTCTCCATCCCTATAAATGCATTCCATTATACCCTCAAATGGTTGGTTAGACTAGATTGGTCACGTCGCTGCTAAATTCTACCTAATTGCTGCCAATTTGTGAAGGAGAAAGGAGAACTTGAGAAGTCTTGGCTTGGACTTGGAAACCCATCCCGAAGGAGGCTTCGAACATTAAGGCAGTGGTTGTATGCTTCCCTCTTGTGTCTATCATTAATACAATGCATGTTTACTTTCCATAAGCGTGCAAATGACTACTTGCTTAGTATGATGCTCCTTGATCTATCATATGGTTTACATTAGAATGCAATATGCTATGTTTTCCTTTTTTGTCTTTATTTGATCTCTCTTGCAGGTATTTGTTTGCAACAAAATAGCGAGGATCAAGCTTGGAAGTGAGGAGATTGATAACGACATCGAAAAGAAACCACATAGGAGTGAGGTAGGTTATCTTTCCTCTCCCATGTCATTCTGATTTAAACTAGAAGAGTTTTTCATGTATTTGTTTTGGTTGTTACTAGATCCACTCATCGGACTAGAGGGACTGCTTCTATCCTTAGAAGTGATTCCCTAGATAACAACCTGCCACAGCCTTCATGAGAATAGCTTCAAGCACCTTTTTGATACTTCCCACTTGCTCATTTTCCTGTGGGTGCTAAGGTGAAGCGACTTGGTGATGAATCATATACTTTTTGACAAGGTCTTGTATCAGCCGAGAAGTAAAGTGTGCTCCTCAATCTGTAATTATCTCCTTTATCACTCCATGCTGAGCAAATATTTCTTTAAATAAAAAGATTGAAACATCACGCTTAGTTTCTTTAGTGAGTGATCTTGCCTCCACCCACTTGGTGACGTAGTCTTTTCATACCAAGATATAAGTCTTATGATGAGATGGGGGATTAATTGGTCCCACAAAATTAAAAGCCCATCTCTCGAATGGCTCCATCACCCATTGAGGTTGTAACAAAATTTCATCTGATTGAGTAGGTTGGCCCATTCTCTGACAATTGCCACACCACTACACATATTTCCTTGCATCTCAAAATACAATAGGCCAAAAATAACGCATCTAAAGCACCTTATGACATATTATCCTATCTGCAAAATGTCCTCCACAAGGCTCATCATGACAAGCCTTAATATCATATTGAATCTCATCCTCCCTCACACTCCTTTTAATTTGTTGATCATAACTAGTGTGGAAGAGGTAGGCATCCAACCAAAAATATCGAGCACTTTGCTGAGCAATTTTTATCCTCTTTGGGAGAAAGGTGACAAGGAAGCTTTCCTACAACAAGGTAATTTGCAATGTTTTCATACCAAGGTGAATAAGTGGATAGTGGAAAGAGATACTCATATGGGAAAGAGTCTTCAACAGGTAGATTATTAGTAACATTAGTCAATATAGAAAGAAAATCTGCAACAATATTATCTTTCTGAGGTTTATCTTCAATAGTAATATCAAATTCTTGGAGTAACTGCAACCACCTAGTAACCCCGACTTAAGTAATTAATTTATTCATTAAAAATAAAATAGTAGAGTGGTTAGTATGCACAGAAGTTTGGTAACTAGTAATGTAATGCATAAATTTGTTGATAGCAAGAATAACAACATGAAACTCTTTTTCTATCATTGTGTAATTTACCTTTGTAGGGGTCAAATTCTTGCTGATATAGTAGATGGTGTAAGGTTTATTTTCCTCCTGTTGTCCCAACACAACCCCAATGGTTGTATCAGAAGCATCAATGGAGATGTGAAAGACAAACTCCAGTTGGTTCCTTGTAATATGGGAGTTGTTGTTACACATCTTTTTAACTCCGCAAAAGTGCTCTTACATTTCTTATTCCATACAAAATATTTATCCTTTGTTAATAAGGAAAACAATAGAAATGCAATTTTAGCGAAATTTTATATAAACCATCTGTAATAACTTGCTTACCCCAAAAACCTACGTACCTCCATCCGTGTCTTAATAGTAGGACTTCTTAAAATTACCTCATCTTTTACTGGATCAACCTATATACCCGCAACAAAGAGATTGTGGCCAAAAAGAATACCTTTACTCATCATCATGTGACACCTTTTAGTATTGAGACAAAGATGGGTCTATATACAATGCTCAAGTACCTTTTCAAGGCTATTCAAGGTTTCATCAAATTCATCCCCATAGGGTGTGAAGTCATCTTTAAATATTTCCAAGCAATTGTTGACCATATAAGAAAATATTCCTAACACTGCTCGTTGGAAGGTTGCAGGTACATTACAAAGCCCAAATGGTGGGACCCTATAGGCAAATGTACCCCAGGGGAAAGTGAAGGTAGTCATGTCCTGATCCTCAGGGTCGATATGCATTTGATTATAACCACTAAATCCGTCAAGAAAAGAGAATTTTTTTTTCCAAATAGAATATCTAGGACTTGATTAATTAAAGGTAGTGGGAAATGGTACTTTTTAGCGGCTTTGTTAAGCTCCCTATAGTCAGCGCGAACCCTCCGTTTCCATTCTTCTTGGGAACAATAGCAAGTGGAGATACCCATTAACTGTCAGAAATCAGATAGATGAAGTTTTCATTTAAGAGATTTTGAAGTTCCTCCTTGACAACACTCTTCAAGTCTGGATTCATTCTACATTGAGGTTGTCGGACATGTTAAAATCCTTCCTTTAAATATATATGATGAGTGAATAAAGTAGGGTGGATACACTTTGTGTTATTATAATCCTACACAAAGGCTTTTTTCTTTCTTTCTCAGTAATTGCACTAATTTCTCTTTTTACTTGAGGGATAAATTAGGATTAATGTTTAAGGCCTTTCGAGGCTCTATCTCCACTGGAACACCCTTAAGACTAGGGATCATATGTATTTCTTCTATGACAAAATCATCAACAGTCTCTTCCTCACTGAATTTTCCTATTATAGAACTTAACATTCGACATCTCGATGGTGTAACGAAAAAGGGTCATTAATGAAGTTGTTGATAGTGTTGTCCCGAGTCTCATTTTTAAAATGTAAAGCTTTTCCTGCAGTGAGTAGTGGACGTGTATTAATTTCCTTTAGTTTAAACTCAAACCATAAATGATTCTCATATTATGAACTCGATTTAGCTAGAGGGAAATGAACACAATCCTTGATGGTATTACCATCAGAGATGGTCATGCACCCAAATCTACATCCAATAAAGACGTTTGCAGCAGCCAGCCATGGCCTGCCTAAAATCAAAGGATGTCCCACTAGGCGTGTCTTAGGTTGTAACACTACAAAATATACTAGATACTGCTAAGAATATACTAAAATAATAATATCCTCCAATATTCCTTTAGGTCGGATCTTAGACCTATCTTCCCATTCTAAAACAGTGAGAGTTGGTCCTAAGTTGGTAAGCCCTGCTCCCAAACCAATCAGGGTATTTTGAAGAGTTCTTCCTCCAATATGAATAACTATTATTGGGTTCCTGGGATCTTCATATTTAGTAGATGTATTATCCCCTAACATTAAATTTGATAATTTTCCCATTACATGTACAATGGGTGGATCTCGAGATTTCCTACCTGGATTTTTGATATATAATTCTCTAATTGTTTTAGCATAAATTGGAACATCTCATATTGCTTGAAGTAAGGGAATTCAGACATGTATTTTTTTCAATTCCTTAATGAAGTCAGATTCAGATTTAGGAGTAATTTTGACTTCAGTTAATATTTCATGATAAAGGGGATGCAAAGAGGTCTCATTACTAACGGTTGTTATAGGTCTCACAACTAGGCTAACATTAGCTGTTACAGTGACATAAAAAATATCATTGGTTGTTACAGTGGTATTTTTTAGTAGCACCAACTATTACAACCACATGGGTATCATCAGTTGTTCCAACACTAGTGGCAACATTGACTATTACATCGTGTTGCTTTTCTAAATATCCTTCAATTAAGTTTTCTTCTCATGATGGGTTTTCTTCCTCATTTTCTATGATAACAGGAGAAACAATGGGGTTTACTATCCTTCTTGATTGTAATTGTATTTCATTGCATTCCATAGGTGAGATACAATAGGTAGGGAGAATTGGCATTTCAACTTGTTGCACTACCTTATTATTGGGATTAGGGTTAGGTTGTACAGGTAGCTAGGGGCGTAATGGAGGACCACTCATAGGTACATTGGAGGGAAGTTGTAAATGTTGTTGTTGCATCAGAATCTAAACAAGCATTTGGTTAGGGAGAACAATCCCTCACCATGGCTGAGGCCATGAAGGAGAAGGCCATTGAGTCTAGGACATAAGGTATTGGACCAAAGGGAGATTAGGAGGCTACCATGGAGCTATTGTGTATTGCATCTGCTGGGGAATTTTTCGAGGATTAAACATATCAAACCAATAATTAAAATAAGGGAAGGGTTCTTGCACCATACCTGATGGTTGAGGTTGCCAAGGCTTATTGGTGGAAATAAAATATGTTTCTTCAGTATATTACCACATCTCCTTATAAATTGCTTATCCAGGTAATGAGGGGCACAATTCTGTAGAATGATCTCGCTCACATATATTGCAGTTGTTAAGCGGGTACTCCCTCCAAGGATGTTTCTTCATGCACCGAGAGTAGAATATAGACAAATATTGTTCTAATTCAATCCACCTCTACATCTCCTGCAACACATCAAGTTGAGAGGAAAACAAGCTCATAATGTCAGTTTTGAAATTCTTCAGCAAGTTTCCAATCTTTGATCATGTTTCTCCACTATTGGCTAACTTTGAGATCCTGGTAGAAGCATCATGTATCATAGTCATGTTTCTTGTTGATCCTCTGGAACTCCTTCAACAAAGTTGAACTATTTCATCATAAGGTTCCTTGGATATATATTTATTCCTCAAGAGGTTTAGCATGTCAACATGTCAAGGCAGTCATCCCACATTCCTTTGATAATAATTGTTTTAACTATTTCCTTTTCTAGATTTCTATGTTGAGATCTACGTAGATGGTACTGAAGGTGCTCAACGTACTCTTCCAAGTTTTCATCTAGTGTCTAAGTTATCCAGAATAACTCCTCCCTTTGATCTATGAAACAATAATAGTCTTAATATTTTTCTTAAAAGGTCTTCTTCATCCAATCCCAAAAGGTAATGAATGCCCCACCGAGTCCCATAAAACATCTTAGTGAAACTCCTTTTAATGTAGCTGGGAATTATTTTTAATTTTTATTCATTAGTAGTGTAATCATAACTGTTACAAAGGACATTGAATTCAAGGAGAAATGTATCTGAATCTTCAATAATTGTTCCATGAAAAGTAGGAAGTGCAGATAAAGGGATGTTTTTCATTGGGGCCTGTCCCTGGAGATTTCCAGTGTGTAACTCAAAGGTGGTAACTAAGCTACCTATTATTTAGTTCTACCTAAAATCTTGAGAGTTTTGTATTGTTGTTACAAGTGGCTCCCTTAATAGAGGATATTTCTTTCTTTTGGTGATGATGGTTACTTAGGTTGTTCAAGCTATTTAGGTTGATCAACCTATTTGGATTGTCCAGGTGGTCCTAATTATTTCATAACACCCTCTGCAATAGAATTCTCAACAGGTTGTTTCACAACACCGCCTAAGTCTAGGATATATTAATCAAGTGGCCATTCTTTTAGAATTGATTCTAAATCACGTTCATTTGTATCCCCTTGTCCTTTTATCAGGCCTTGATATCCTTCGTTTGCTGATACAGATGGGCTAGTAACTCTAGGGCTTGTCTCTAAGATCGAAGGTACGTAAAATTCCACCTCCTTAATATGTGCACCCGACACAAATGGATTAGGGGATGATGGACTCTCTAGAGTAATTCTACCTAATCCTTTCTTCTTAGATGTTTCTCCATGAGTATATGATTCGACTTTAACTTTTGAAATGATATCTTGTTGTTGTCGCTGCAACAATGACCCTCCAAATTTTGTACCTTAGTCAATTTTAGAGCCTATATGAATTGTCGTCTTGTTGTTTGTTCAAGTTTTTCTCCGTGTTGACCATCCTTGGCATATTCCTAAGTGTCACTTTTCCTCTCAGATCAAAGTTTTAAAGTGTCGTCTTCTTATCTTTGGAAGTTCTTGTGTCGTCTTTCTAAAGATAGAAAAAGCTCTAGATTTTCTTTGACTTAGTGTTAGATTTCTTCACTTAACATGCAAATCACACAAAAGCATGAAAGCACATTCTTTTCTCCTAGAGAAAGCACACTTGCCAAAGATAGCTGTCACAAAAGCACTAATGAAGGAAATTGTGCCCTCCTAAGCATGAGCGCACTTCAAACTCTCAGTTAAGTGCACTTCCTTCACTCAGTCAAGTGCACTTCTTGCCCATAAGGAGAGTTCACTCCTTATTATCAGTGAATGTGCCCTTCTTGTAGTGCACTCCTTGTCAACAAAGATTGTGCCCTCTTGTTTATCATGCAGGTGCCCTTCTTTCTCTGCATGAGTGCACTCTTAGAAAATAGGGGCCCTCTCCACTTGAAGTAACTAACTCATTCATCAATTGACAAGTGGAGATTATGCATGAACTTGCTTTGCATGTGAATTATTTTATAAGTTTCCCAGCTCATCATTCATTCTCACAATCATTGTTCATTCTAGGTTGAGCACATTCTCTCATAAAAAGGAGTTTTGTTTCAATCTTGATTACAAGTGCGTGGATTCTTGGTAAGTTTTGCAAAGTGTAGTTCTTGATTACATTTGTCATTTCTAGTGGTGCTTTCATTTTCCTTAGTGGCGTTTCAATCTGTTTTCACTTATTAAGTGTCATTTTCATCCATACTTCCTCTTACAAGTGTCGTCTTGTTGTCGCAAGTGGTGTTTCTTGTGATTCTTCGCATCCCATCACCTTTCGGTCATGATTGTGATAGAACCTATAAACACTTGCAAACTTTCTCTTTCATTGTTAATATGTTATTGACTTGTTGTTGGACTTCATTTAGATGTTCTGAGCCCATCTTTTAGAAGAGTGCATTTATGGAAAACAAGGACCCTCTATCCATCAAAACTGTGTCTGACATGTAAATAGCTCCTCTCAGGAGCGCACAACGCACACTCAAGCCAAAATGAGCCATCCTTGACCACTGTTACTATGTTCTGCACCATCACTAGCTCTTCTAGCGCACAATGCACTCTCAAGCATTAGTGTGCCCCCTTCCTTGTCCCTTGTGACTGTGCCCTACGCCCAAGCAATCTCTCTCTCTCTCTTTGAATGCATAGCGCACTCTCAAGCCTTAGTCAGACATTATTCATCCATTGTTGTCCTGACATGTGCCCTCTTATTTTCCATGGCACAATGCTCACTTCCATTAGCTAGTTTAGTCACCCTCTCTCACCTGTGACATGCTTGTGCTCCCAACTTATCCAAATCTTCCTTCGCCATTGTCTTTTGAATAGTTTGCATGTGATGGTTACAGAATTTCTTGAAACTAAATGTTGTTCACCATGAGTGAATTTGCATGTATAGGTGCTACATATATAACATACATCACTTTATCATCATCTGCCAAGACGATGCCTCCCACTTCCCGTCAAGCTACATCAAAAGAAATATCATAAGCTAATATTGAGGAGGCAATGGAAATCACTAAGCCAATTGTTCCTATTCTTTCAAACACAAAATGCTTCATAGATAAATCCTTGAAAGTCTCATGGAATGACATCAAAGATGCTTTCATGCAAAAGAAATTCCCAAAAGACTTGGAAGACATGGAAGTTTACATAAACATCAAAAGTTCTATGATACACAAAGTTGCATGCAGATTCCTAGTGATGCCTTGTGTAGAGGCTATTGAATGGATCCTGTTACACATGGCTAGCAAGAATTTGGTCCTTAGTAGTGAAAGCAAGAATGATATTGCCACTTACCACCCACACGACATTAATTATTATTACAAGATGGTAAGACCAAGGGAGTATACGAACACACAATTTTATGCAACTTGGGAAAATATCAATACCAAGGAAGTTATCAAATCCTGGTGCCAAGAGCCTGCAAAATTCCACTAGAGACTGAGTGCAGTTTACCAGACCAAATATTTGAGGAAGGTTTATAAATATCTTGTAGCGATGTGTTGCAGACTATATGGATTGAAGAGTGAAGAGTACTTTGAGGAGAATTGGATTTTCTTTCTCAACTTGGTTGTCTCAAGTGGTAAAGTTTTCAATTGTGTAGATATCCTCTCCCATGAGTTGCAATGTAATATACAATAGGCCAAGACATCATTACAAGCTAAATAAGCACCAAAATTCTATACGTCCGCTTATCTGTTGGATGGTATTAACACCTGTTATGAGTTCATCGGGATGAAATGGAACTAGACCCCACATGAGAAGTTACATGTCTACTTTCATTACAGACTATTATTAGAATTTAATTTTCATGGAGTTTATAACAAACCAGGTGAGCACTTTTTTACAGTGTTTTTTAGGATGATCTTTGAGAAAAAACCTCCTTGCATGAAAGATCGGGTGAAGGAGGCACTCTATGAGATTGAAAATTGGTTTGCTTCACTGTAGGGCACATACATTAGATGTTTCGGGTGTTAGACAACCCCTCACCTTATGCCTAGGTATGTTACCAATAATGTGATATTGTAGGAGGTAGCCTATCAGTTGAATAATGGACTGTATGCACAAATCCATAGGAGGAAAAAGGATCCTTGGCCTAATCTCCCTTTACAAATTTGACTTTATGAGCTAAAGAGACTTAAGGTGATCGGAGCTAAAATTGAAGAACTCAATCGCCTTCACTTTTGAATAATGAGCTTCCATAGATAGGATCCTAGGAAGGTGTGCAAGAAACATTGTGACAAGATACAATACAACAATATATATGGACCTATGACCATCCCAAAAGATGATAAAATCAAGAATTGGTACAATGCACTAAGAAAGAATCAGTCGGGAGATGAGGCAGGTACCTCCCAAGTTTCATAGGTACCAGTAGTCTAGATGGAAGATGTTTGACAAAAACCAACTACCCAAGTAGACATTGTAGCACCTAAGAAAATACTAAAGCATGATCCATGGTAGAGAGCAGCAAAAAGTTTAAAGATGATCCAATTCTCAAAGTTACAATCGAGGTAAAGTAGCAGAGGAGGTATAAGGAGGAGGATAAGAGAAGGTTAGAAGTAGAAAAGTAGCTAGAAGAAGAGCACAAATGAGAGGAGGAGTGTTAGGTCCCTATACTACTAGTGTAACCCCTTATTGTTATTAGTACAACCCCCTTATTATATTGTTGTGCCCATGTAGTCCCCATATTGTTATTATTGTGCCCCATAGAAGCCCACTATTGTTATTATTGTGCCCTTACATTATTATTGTTATGTCGGCTCTGATTATATTATGACCCCTTAGACTCCTATATATAGAAAGGAGGTCTTGTCATTTGTATCACCAAAGAATTATTCATTTGTGTAATGTAAAGGAGGTTGTCCCCTTGAAGAGGCTTATTTCCAAGGTGTTTATATTTCTTTTCTATCTTTTTGTGAGCTGGTTTCATAACATTTGGTATAAGAGCTTTGGATTCTAGGGTTTCGCTGCTCCAAAACAAGCCAACGTGGCATTTTTGTTATAACTTGTTTTCTGTGACGTTTCAGAAGCTACATAAAAACCCATTTGATTTGAAATCGTGATGATCCTCGGGTCCAAATTTCAAATCTTGTCTCGCTATATTTTCGGAGATTTGATCTTAGGAAGTTAGGGTTTTTGCAAGCTCCAAATTTCAATCTCAAATAGGTCATCGTGGAATTTTCACTGTAATTTGTTCTCTACAAAGGTGCAGACTTTGCAATTAAAACACATTTGAGCTGAAATCGTGGGCAAACTCAAAGCTGAATTTTAGATCTTGTGTCGCTATATTTTCAGAGATACAATCCAAGACATTTAGGGTTTCTGCAGGCTCCCGAATTACATCCCAAACACGTGTTCTGCGGAAACTCGTCATAGCTGTCTCTATGAGAATCAGATTGAAATTTAGTAAGAAGTTACATAAAGAGGATGGACTGTAGTTTTCTGTGTATCTTTTTCAGATCCGAAGGTTGAAACAATGACACGTGGCACTTCGTACAAGTTCACTCTTCTGAAAAGGTAAATATTCAGGTCATCTTGGGAGATTGTGCATAACCCTTTCTTGGAGAATCCAATTTTGATCAGACTAGTGGTATTGGAAAGAGCACATAGAGGGATACCACACGTAGTAATTTCAAAACCGGGAGATCCAAAATTACATAGTTACAGTTATTTCAAGATCGAGTTCCTAAAATCAAGAAAAGACGATATGAGGAAGTTTGATGGCAAGGATTTGGTAAATTGGATACTACCGATGGAGTAATATTTTGATCTACATGAGGTGCAACTGTTACAAAAGGTACATATTGCATATTTATATTTAAAATCAAATCAATTTTTATGGTATGAAGGGCTTTGTTCTCATAAACAACTTGGCACATGGTCAATTTTCACGGAGGAAATGATAACACATTTTGAGGATACAAAGAGAAACACCTTCTTTAGCCAATTGATAAATCTCAAACAAAAAGGTTCAATGGTAGAGCACATTGAGGACTTTCAAAAATTGAATATAAGGGTAAATGATATTCCAAAGAAGCAAAGGATTGATGTCTTCTTAGGGACTTTAAAGGATAACATTCAACATGAGGTTTGTCTTTGGGAACTTGATTCATTGGAGAAGGAATTTAGGTTGGCAAGAAAAATTGAAAGCGAAATTATGGAAACAAGGAATACCATCACTCATGACTATAATTATGGAAATTTTTTTTCTCATAGCCTTCCACAATCTACAAGGTTTACACCACAACAATTGGAAGAAAAAAGAGAAAAAGGGCTTTGTTACAATTGTGATAGCAAATACACTAAATGTCATAAGTGTGCTGAGAATAAATTATTTTACATAGATTATGAAGAGGGGGAAGAAAAGGTTCAAGAAACATCAAAAGAAAGGGATATACACCAGGAACCAACCCCAAAGAAAGAAGAAATGAATCCGACCATATCTTGTAAAGCATTAGCAAGAATTACCACTCCTCAAACTCTCAAGATAGAAGGACATATCAAGAAGAAAAAGGTTGAAGAAGTGAACAATCACATCGAGAAAGAAGAAATGAATCCAACCATATCTTATAATGCATTGGCCAGAATTACCACTCCTCAAACTGTCAAGATAGAAGGGCATATCAAGAAGAAAAATGTTTAAGAAACGAAATATCACATCGAGCATCAAGAAATGAATCCAACCATATCTCGTAATGCATTGGAAGAGATTACCACTCCTCAAACTCTCAAGATAGAAGGACATATCAAGAAGAAAAAGATTCAAGCAGTGAAAGATCACATCGAGCATCAATAAAAGGTTCTCCAACTTTTAAAGGATGATGCCACTTTGGTGCATAATCAATGAAACAACAAGCAAATCAACATCGCAGTGAAAGAAGTTTTGATGTAGGAGATTGGGTATTTTTACGGCTACATCTCAAGCAAGCTATTTATGAGAAGGAAATGTTGGCAATACTACATGCACTTAAGAAATGGTGACCTTACCTAATGGGAAGACACTTCAAGGTAAAAATGGATCATGATAGTCTTAAATACTTTTTAGAACAAATATTATCTTTAGAAGAACAGAAAAAATGGGTCACAAATATGTTGGGTTATGACTTTGAAATCATCTACAAAAAAGGGAAGCAAAATGTTGTTGCAGATGCACTCTCAAGAAATGATGAGGATGTGGAAGCATTGTTTTGTGCTATTTCTATTATCCAACCAGATTGGATAAATGAAGCAAGGGATGAATGGAAGAAGGATGAAGAAGTGTGGCCACTCATTCAAAAGTTGCAGAAGATCCCAATTCAAACAATATTGTCATAACTTGACAAGGAAGGAAAAATCATATTGGAACCTGGAGCAGTCATAGAAACAAAAGCACGACAGCTACGAAATCGATCAATTTCAGAGTATCTCATCAAGTGGAAGAAATTACCTGCTGAAGATTCCACATGGGAGGACAAGAATTTTATACAGAAGCATGAAGAACTACTCAAGTGTTGAGGACAACACTTTTTGAAGAAGAGGGGCAAGTTAGGTCCCTATACTACTAGTGTAACCCCTTATTGTTATTAGTACAACCCCCTTATTATATTGTTGTGCCCATGTAGTCCCCATATTGTTATTATTGTGCCCCATAGAAGCCCACTATTGTTATTATTGTGCCCCATAGTCACCATATTATTATTATTGTTGTTATGAAACCAACTCACAAAAAGATAGAAAAGATAGATAAATGCCTTAGAAATAAGCCTCTTCGAAGGTGAAACCTCCTTTACATTACATAAATGAACAATTCTTGGATGATATAAATGACAAGACCTCTTTTCTATATATAGGAGTCTAAGGGGTCATAATATAATCAGAGCCGACATAACAATAATAATGTAAGGGCACAATAATAACAATAGTGGGCTTCTATGGGGCACAATAATAACAATATGGGGACTACATGGGCACAACAATATAATAAGGGGGTTGTACTAATAAAATAAGGGTTACACTAGTAGTATAGGGACCTAACATGCCCCTCTCCTTCAAAAAGTGTTGTCCTCAGCGCTTGAGTAGTTCTTGATGCTTCTGTATAAATTCTTGTCCTCCCATGTGGAATCTTCAGCGGGTAAGTTCTTCCACTTGATGAGATATTTTGAAATTGATATATTTCATAGCTCTCGATTTCTCGGTTCTGTGACTGCTTCAGGTTCCAATATGATTTTTCCTTCCTTGTCAAGTTCTCCCAATACTGTTTGAACTGGGATCTTTTGCAACTTTTGAATGAGTTCCCACTCCTTTGGGCATATGGATATCTATAAGGCCTGATGTTTGGAGCAACACTTCTTGGAATCAAATGAATAGCATGATCATGATCACGAAAAGGTGGGAGGCCTTTGGGAGTCTCAAATAACTTGGAATGATTGTCCAAAACGTTTTGGAGATCTGGAGAAATACATGATTTCGATGTGGGATCCTCTAGTGAACATAATTGTGCAATTACGCCCCTTTGTTCTTTATTTAGAAGCTTTTTCATGTTGTTAGACATGATTATCTTTCCTAGTTTCCCTTCAATACCCCTCAATTCAACTTCCTTTCCTTCCCAAAAAAATTTCAAGAAAAGTTCTTGAAAATTAATAGCTATTGTACCTAAAGATTGCAACCATTAGACACCTAGTAAAACATTAGCACCACCCATTGGAATGGAAATCATTGGGCTATTCAATACATATTCTCCCATGGATAACTTGATATTATGGCACTTTCTAGAGCAATTTATGGTTCCTCCACTTGCAACCATCACTTGACACTCTAGTGCTAGATATAGGAAGCAATTCAATTCCTTGGCTATCTTACAATGAATAAAATTATGGGTACTACCCGAATCAATCAACACTATTACCTTTTTCTTCTTAATATGTCCTTCTATCTTGATAGTTTGAGGAGTGGTAATTTCTTCCAATGCATTACAAGATATGATTAGATTCATTTCTTGATGCTCGATGTGATCTTTCACTTCTTGAACAATTTTATTCTTGATATGTCCTTCTATATTCATAGTTTGAGGAGTGGTAATTCCGACCAACGCATTACAAGATATGGTTAGATTCATTTCTTCTTTCTTGATGTGATCTTTCACTTCTTGAACCTTTTTCTTCTTGATATGTCCTTCTATCTTGAGAGTTTGAGGAGTGGTAATTCTTTCCAATGCTTTACAAGACATGGTCGGATTCATTTCTTCTTTCTTTAGGGTGGGTTCCTGGTGTATATCCTCTTCTTTTGATGTTTCTTGATATTATTCTTCCTCTTCTTCATAGTCTATGTAAAATAATTTCTTCTCAACACACTTGTGACCTTTAGTGTATTTGCTATCACAATTGTAACAAAGCCCCTTTTCTCCTTTTTCTTCTAATCGTTGTGGTGTAAACCTTGTAGGTTGTAGAAGGCTAGGAGAAAAAACATTTCCATAATTATAGTCGTGAGTGGTGGGATTCCTTGTTTCCATAATTTCGCTTTCAAGTTTTCTTGCCAACCTGAATGCCTTCTCCAATGAATCAGGTTCCCAAGGATGAACCTCGTGTTGAATGTTATCCTTTAAAGTCCCCTTGAAGACATCAACCATTTTCTTCTCTGGAATATCATTTACCCTTTTATGCAATTTTTGGAAGTCCTCAATGTGCTCTACCATTGAACCCTTTTGTTCGAGATTTATCAATTGGCTAAAAAAGGTGTTACTCTTTGTATCCTCATAATGTGCTATCATTTCTTCTGTGAAAATTGACCAAGTGACAAGTGCTTTACGAGAACAAAGCCCTTTATACCATAAAAATTGACTCGGTTCTAAATATAAATATGCAATACGTACCTTTTGTAGTAGTTTCACCTCATGTAGATCAAAATATTTCTCCATCTGTAGTATCCAATTTAACGAATCCTTGCCATCAAACTTCCTTATATCGCCTTTTCTTGATTTTAGGAGCTCGATCTTGTAACAACTGTAACTCTGTACTTTTATATCTCCAAGTTCTGAAATTGCATCCTGCAATAGCACTATGAGTCCTCTTTCTAACCCTGCAAGTGTGATCAAGATTGGATTCTGCAAGGAAGAGTTATGTCAAATCTCTCATGGTGACCTGATTATAGACTAGTTCAGTAGAGAGAACTTGTACGAATTTCCACGTGTCACTGTTTCAACCTTAGGAGCTGAACTCGATATATAGAAAACTACAGGCCGTTCTCTTTCTGTAACTTCTTACTAAATTTATATCTAATGCTCGCAAAGAAAGTTATGACAATTTTCCCAAGGTCACCTGTTTGGAATGTAATTCAAGATTCTGTAATAACCCTAATTTCCTCAGATCATATCTCCGAAAATATATCGAGACAAGATCTAAAATTTGGATCCGAGGTTCAACATGATTTCGTCTCAAATGGGTTTTTGTTTTAGATTCTAAAACATCACAAAACAAAAGTTATAGCGAACATGCCACGATGACCTGTTTGGAGCAGTGAAACCCTAGAATCCAAAGCTATGATACCAAATGTTATGAAACCAGCTCACAAAAGATAGAAAAGATAGATAAACGCCTTAGAAATAAGCCTCTTCGAGGGGGAAACCTCCTTTACATTACGTAAATGAGAAATTCTTGGATGATACAAATGACAAGACCTCTTTTCTATATATAGGATTTTAAGTGGTCATAATATAATCAGAGCTGACATAACAAATAATAATGTAAGGGCACAATAATAACAATAGTGGGCTTCTATGGGGCACAATAATAACAATATGGGGACTACATGGGGACAAAATATAATAAGTGGTTGTACTAATAACAATAAGGGGTTACTCTAGTAGTATAGGGACCTAACAATTATGCCCATAGAAGCCCACTGTTTTTATTACTAAGCCCTTACAATATTATTTTTATGTAGGTTCTGATTATATTGTGACCCCTTAGACTCCTATATATAGAAAGGAGGTCTTGTCATTTGTATCATCCAAGAATTGTTCATCAGTGTAATGTAAAGGAGGTTCCCCCCTCAAAGAGGCTAATTTTGAAGTTGCTGATCTATCTCTTCTTCTATTTTGTGAGCTGGTTCCATAACATTTGGTATGAAAGCTTTGGATTCTAGGGTTTCGCTGCTTCAAATAGGTCATTGTGGAATTTTCACTATAATTGTTTTCTACGAAGATTCAAAAGCTAAAATTAAAACCCATTTGATTTGAAATCTCGATGAATCTCGTGACCAAATTTCCAATCTTGTCTCACTATATTTTTGGAGATATGAATTGAGGAAGTTAGGGTTTTTGCAAGCTCCAAAAGTCCATCTCAAACAAATGACCTTGGGAAAATCGTCATAACTTTCACTCTAAGCATCATATTCAAATTTCATAAAAAGTGATAGAAATAGGACAGACAGTTGTTTCTTGGGAATAATTTTTAGGGCCGAAAGTTAAAACAATGATACGTGGCACGTCATACAAGTTCACTCTATTGAACAGTCTATAATCAGGTCATCGTGGGAGATTGGGAATAACTCTTTCTTGGAGAATCCAATCTCGATTAGGCTTGTGGGGTTGTAAATAGGACTCAGAGGGCTACCATAGGATGAAATTTTAGACCTTGGAGATCCAAAATTACAGAGATATAACAGATTCAAGACCGAGCTCCTAAAAGCAAGAAAAATAATGACTCGAATCAAGAAAATAGAAACACCTAGTAAGCAAAATTGGAGGGATGATTTGAAGAATGCAATCGAAGCCAAGATAAATGGTTTTATCTATGGAATGGAAGCTAATATCGATGGTATAGAAGCAGAATTGAAAGACAACATGGAATATTTGAAAAAAGACATCAAAGGTTTGAAGGGAGGTTAGACAAAGTTGCTACAAGAAATACTTCCTAATGGCAAAAAGCTAGTAGAGGAAACTCATGATGAGAAAAAAATAAATGTTAAGCATGATTTCATAGAATCTAACGTTGGATTGAAGATCCACCATATTCCAAATATTGACATGAGGAGGTTTGATGGCAAGGATCCCGTAACATGGATACTACAAATGGAGCAATATTTTGATCTCCATAATGTGCAAAACACACAAAAGGTACATATTGCATCTTTATATTTAGAACCCAATCAGTTTGTATGGTATCAATGACTTTTCTCTCATAAAAAAATTGTTACTTGGTCCATTTTTATGGAAGAAATGATAGCACATTATGAGGATACAAAGAGAAACACCTTCTTTAGCCAATTGATAAATATCAAACAAAAGGGTTCAATGGTAGAGCACATTGAGGAATTCCAAAAATTGAATATAAGGGTAAATGACATTCCAGAGGAGCATATGATTGATGTCTTCATAGGGAATTTAAAGGATAACATCCAACATGAGGTTCATCTTTGGGAACCTGATTCATTGGAGAAGACATTCAAGTTGGCAAGAAAAATTGAAAGCAAAATTATGACAAGAAGGAATCCTACCACTCACAACTATAAAGATGGAAGTGTTGTTGCTCCTAACCATCCACAACTGACAAGGTTGACACCACACAAATCTAAAGAAAAAAGAGAAAAAGGGCTTTGTTATAGTTGTGATAGAAAATACACTAAGGTCATAAGTGTGCCAAGAAGAAATTATTCTACATATATTGTGAAGAGGAGGAAGAAGAGGATCAAGAAACGTCAAAAGAAGAGGATATACACCAAGAACCAATCCCAGAGAAAGAAGAAATGAATCTGACAAAATCTTGTAACGCATTAGCAGGAATTACCACTCCTCAAACTCTCAAGATAGATGGACAAACAAAGATAGTGAACAAATGTTTGGAAGGATATATTCGTTGCCTCGTATCTGATAAACAAACACAATGGGTCAAGTGATTACCTTTGGTTGAATGGGGGTATAACACTTCAAAAAAAATGACCCCATTTATGGCACTTTATGGATATCATCCACCATCCATCACATCATCTTTAAGAGAAAATTTTAAGGTTCAAGTAGTGGAAGATCACATCAAGCATCAACAACAAGTTCTCCAACTCTTAAAGGATAACCTCATTTTGGTGCAAAATCAAATGAAACAATAGGTATATCAACATCACAATGAAATACATTTTGATGTAGGCGATTGGGTATTTTTACAGCTACAACCACACAAACAAATGTCCCTCAAGAAAGCTAAGAAGGATAATAAATTATCACCAAAGTACTATGGTCCTTACAAGGTGTTGCAAAATATTGGTACTATGGCATACAAATTGGAGCTTCCTGCATCTTCCTGAGTGCACACAGTTTTCTATGTTTCATGCTTAAAGAACATTACAGGTGACAAGCTCCCAGTTCAAACAATATTGCTAGAACTTGACGAGGAAGGAAAAAACATATTGGAACCTGAAGCTATCACGGAAATAAGAATTGAATAGCTATGAAATCAATCAATTTCAGAGTATCTCATCAAGTGGAAGAACTTAACCGTTGAATATTCTGCATGGGAGGATGAGAATTGTATACAAAAGCATCCAGAACTACTCAAGTGTTGAGGACAACACTTTTTGAAGGAGAGGGGCATGTTAGGTCTCTATACTAGTAGTGTAGCCCCTTATTGTTATTAGTGCAACCCCCTTACTGTATGTAGTCCCCATATTGTTATTATTGTGCCCCATAGAAGCCCACTATTGTTATTGTTATTCCCTTACAATATTATTGTTATGTAGGATCTAATTATATTGTGACCCCTTAGACTCTTATATATAGAAAGGAGGTATTGTCATTTGTATCATCCAATAATTTTTCACTTGTGCAATGTAAAGAAAGTTCCCCCCTCGAAGATGCTAATTTTGAAGTCGTTGATCTATCTCTTCTTCTATTTTCTGAGCTGGTTTCATAACAGTTTTTTTGTAGGTACCAAGTTGCATGCATGTTTTCCTCACTAATTTTGGCATGCATGGAACATGCATGTGGTTTATTGGTCATGATTTGTCATTGGCATGGAGTATTTCCTGGATTGACACTAGGCTTACCTAACCTTGCCATTTCCTGGATAACCTTGGTGTTATGGATTTATTTATTTGTTTTTCTGGTTGGTTCTCATGTTTCCTTAGCTTGGGTTGAGTTACTAGTTCCTCGAAGCCCTCGTTGGATAAACGCTCTGGAAGCCCTGTAACAACTTGGGTTGAGTTACTAGTCCTAGAATCTTTGGTTGGAAAAATGCTCTGGAAGCCCTTGGTGGGTTGAGTTACTAGTCCTGGAAGCCCTGCTTGGAAAAACGCTTTGGAAGCTTATCGACAACTGTGGGTTGAGTTACTAGTCCTGGAAGCCTTGGTTGGAACAAATGCTCTGGAGACCTGGAAGGCTTGGGTAGAGACCAATCTGATGATGGTTTTGTGATGTCCGACCGTGAGGTGGAATCACTGTTTGATGAGTTGAGGTGGTTGCCCTCTAGAAACCTTGGATGGTTTTGGATTGATGTGTTTTATGAGATCCCACATTCATGCTTGGAATATGGCACAAATGGTTGAAGAGAGATTTGGCTCAACCACATTCTACGGTCGGGTGGAACGTGGTAGTCCCATACCGGGTTTGATTTTTCATCGTTAATATGAGGTTATTTCTCCTTGTTATCTCATGAGTATTATACTGGTTTATATGTGGATTATATGGCTGATGTTTCCTTGGTAATTCTGTTGTTATTACGCTGGTTATGAATATGTATTATGACAGTGGCTATGTATGGCTCTCATCATTTTTCTACCTGTAAATGAATAGATAATGTGTCAAGGGATTAATGGATGAAACTACATCTAATGTGATAAGGAAACAATTCTTCATAGCAAATCTTAGATAAGTATGAGACCCCTATGCTCAGATATGTTGTTTACACTTGTAGTTTTCATTGATGCCAAGTGTTTGACAGAATGTCAGTCCTGGTTGGGGATGGTTAGGCCTAGTCCTGGAGTTAGCTTTTGGTTTATTAGTCTTGTCATCATGTGTTTAATGGATTCTGGAAGTTACAAAAAGTTATGGGCAGTGGCCGAAATTCTAGGCTTGAAAAGTGCCTTAAATTTCCTGGACGCAGACATGTAGGCTTGTGGGAGCATCCAGAGCTCTCTAGATGTTGGCATACCCATAACATGGGATCGTCCAAAGGTTTAACAGCTTAAAGACTCAGTGGTATCCAAGGGTTGGTTAGCAGAAAGGTTGGGATGGTTCCTAGGGGTCCTATTGCTGGTGTTGAAGGTCTGTATGGTGTCTTTCCATCACTTCCACTTCCTTAACATGACTTAGGAGGTCGAATCATATCATAGTAACTTCTTGTCACATGTTCACCTCTGGTTGGTAGGTTACTTGGGTAGATGTGGGAGGAGGGTGTTACAAAATGGTATTAGAGCATGGTTCACCCCTCAGACTGGATGGGCGATGTGTTGGTCATGCATTCATGTCAGTTGAATATGTGTTCCTTCTGCTTGTAGTCCATGTGCTTGTTGCATTTGCACGGTGTTGATCATTAGTGTAGTGATGTCACCATTTGAAGGTTGATGGTGTTGTTTTGGAATGTGTCATCATGTGTATGATTGTATATGCATTTTTTATGCATGTTAGTGTCTGTTGTACCTTAAGAAACCCATTTCCTGGCTGTGGAGAAATTGTGCTTAAGACATTAATGATTATTGTTTGTTGTCACTTATTTGTCACTTTATTGTTTGTTGTATTCTTAAATGAAGGACTTGGAAAACTTAGTCTTTAACTGTTAATACATATGTGACCAGAAAATCTTAGAATGCCATTTGTTGCTAGATATAAATGATGAATGAAGAAAGCTTGAAGGAGAAGTTTAAGATAATATGCTGCTTAACACAGAACCTATTATCCGTCACTTAGAAGAATTATGAAAATGAGAACTGAATCATAGACAATATGCTACTTGACATAGAAACTATTATCTGCGAACCTTGGAGAAGTTAAAGATAATATGTTGCCTTACACAGAAACTATTATCTATAACTTAGAAAGGAAGATGAAAAATTTAAGTATATGAGCGATTTTTTAAGGAATTTTAACTTTATCTACATGAGCATATAAAGACCTACAACTTCATTACTATATTTGAAAGAAGAAAACATAAGATGACACATGACAGAGAAGGTTACAAAATTATACCCAACAATTCATGGAAACCTCTGATTCTTTCGTTAATCAACAATTATATTAGGAATACAGTGGCCTAGTCTCCTGGTTCTCCAAAATTCCAAACCCGTTCTCTATAAATTTTCCTCCTTTTATACATTTGTGAAACAGTTACTGATCTTTGAAACTTTCAAACTACTAAAATGTTTCTCTAACTATCTGAAGTAAAAACTATTATAGAATTTTACACAGAGGATAAAAGTCACCTCAAAGAACATGAAGTAACAGGAAAATAACTGAATTTATAAGATGAAGATAACTATTGGCTTGCTCTGTTAATCGGCTCTTAAGTTCCTTTATGGATGCTTTAATAATGCTTAATCCACCTTAGCCGTAATGAACTATGTTTGACTTGAGTAAACCTGGGCTTACGCATGTATCAGGCACATTTCAATTGGCCAAAACACCAAGAAACTCGACCAATTGCATTTTCTTCAGATTCGGCTTTAATGCCGATTTTTCCTTTATACAACGAAATTAACGCGAACCTTTGGTTTACCGCGGAACTCTAGAAGAATTAAATCTGTTGCATAAACCCATTGTTTCCGCCTATTCAACGCTCTGTTGACTTCCCATCGCAAATCACAATCGACGCTTTCCATTGTTATATCGACCCAACCCTTAACATTTTGCGATATGACAGACGCACTGAAGTTATAAACATAATATATAAACTATCGAGTCTGACATCTTTATCACAGATCGCAATCGGCAAAGGAACCAAAACATATGCATTCGGCGCTTTATGGACCCGCCGGCATTATAAAACGCAATATATATTTTTTGGGGTCTGCCATCGCAAATTGCAATCGGTGCTTTTAAATGGTATATCAATACAAACCTTTACAATCCGCGATAAGACGGAGGCACTGGAAATATTAAACACAATATATAAAATATCGGGTCTGGCCATCGCATATCGCAATTGGGGAACCCATATATATGTATGTGAGGTGTTCTGCGATACGGCGGATCCATCGAAACTATACGACACGATATATATGTTTTCGGGTCCAGCTAGGGGTGATTTCATATAACTGCTCATCGCAATTGGGAATCAATGGTTCCTATGGTAATAACATAACTACCCACTACATTTTTGCGATTGCGATTAACTACATCGCTTAACGCGCACACACACACACACATATTTTGGTTATTGCTCCATATAACCATTTATGTTATGATTTAACTTGATTGCATGGGTATACCAGGGCTGATTCTTTTATACTTGTTCTTTTAGCGATTTCGATATATATACTAAACAAAATACTTCATTTCTTTTAGACTTTGCGGATGTAAAGAAAATAAGGGAGCTTCATTGAGGTTGAACCCCTGCAGTGATTTTAGACCGCGCATTGTGATAAAAGTGATAAATAAACTTAAACATAATATAAGCTACTAAATCTGGCTCCAACTGGGGATAGTGCGTCTACCACAGAAGCACTAAGAACCGTAGATTAGTGCCTTATCCATTGGGCATGAAGTCATATATTGCTTCGCTAAGCTTAACTGTGTGAAAATTTGTACACTGAATCCACACCAATATCTGCAGTGATAAGATGCTTGCAATTTGATTGTAAAATATTCATAATCGTAGATCAGTAGCCTTAGTTGGGCATGGAGTCCAAAAATGTGAAAACCCTGAAATTTGACAACTGAAACCTGACAATCTTGAAGTCTGACACCTCTGCAAACTAGTTTCCAACTGGGAAAGTCACCCTTATTCATCAACTAATGATTAAACTGAAGAACTGCAACTGGAAACCAAATTCTCAACACCTGAGCTTATTTATGTACAAGTTCCTACATATGTACATGATTGATCTCCATCAGGTGAAGTCAATCTTCCAATGGTGCCAGGTTAGCATTTGGGTGCTTAATCTAGAACCATTCTGCCAGTGAAATTTAAAAAAACAATTCATCCTGAACGGAAAATAAACTATGCATAAAAGAAGCTCACAACAAAAATTAGGAGTATATCCACAAAATGATATGTGTATACTATTGATAAATTCTTCCATGTAATCTTCCACAGGATCTTCAAAAGTATAAGAAAAAATATGGTCCTGATCAGCTCCAAAAAAGAAATTCTCTATGTGTGAAGGTTCTTGCTCAAATAAACCTTCTATTGGGATAATATGCTCAACAGAACAATCAACAACATCTTTAAGAAAATGATCTATGTCACTTTCATGTCTCCACTTTTCATCTCTAAGCTTTGATTGAAAATAATTTGTAATTCTAACCT
Source organism: Pinus tabuliformis (assembly GCA_031772625.1). Taxonomy (NCBI): domain Eukaryota; kingdom Viridiplantae; phylum Streptophyta; class Pinopsida; order Pinales; family Pinaceae; genus Pinus; species Pinus tabuliformis. Next base: position 1,614,573,660 of record CM062804.1, read on the forward strand.
CAGGAAGAAAAAGAAAATTTTTCTCATTACTATACGACATATGATCAACTTCAAATAGATTGTTTACCTCTGATCCATGGGCATCATTATGTTCTTCAATGCAATGATATACACTCTCTTTATCAACTTTCTTTTTACATAAGATAACCTCTTTTTTTATGATAGATGGCTCAATATATTGCTGTCCAACATATTCAGTCGCTGGTTTCTTCCTGTATGTTCAAAACCTAACCGATGAACTTGAAGAGCTTCGTCCTGTTCCCCATTTAAACCATTTTCATTATAGATAAGAGGATCATCAAATTTAACAAAATAGGAACTCTGGGGATTTATTTGCAACTTAATTATTTCTTCCTCTTCTCGACTGCTGAGCAGAAATTCTTGATGCATGTTTGAATTTTCCTCCATCTGAATACTCTCTTGATTTCATTTATTCACTTTTTTTGTAGGCTGAGATTCTTGTGGAGTCGCCTTTGGTGAGGAAGTTGAATCTTGATGCTCACTTGTATTTTCTTGAATTCTTGATCTTTTCCTTAATCTCAAGTCATATTTCTTATGTAGTCCAGGTTGCATAAAATCAGAGAATTGCTTCCAATATTAATCAATTTTATTTTCATCATGAATGGCATTTGTTTCATCATATTCATACTCTTCTCCCTCAATACCAAGTTCATCTTCATATACTGCATATAACGTAGGTCTTGAGAATTCTTATTTTCTAACTCTAAATTATTCAACCTATCTGACAAAGTTTTAATTACATTACACATATCCTCCAATGTTTGACTTTGAGAGGATTCCATCTTTGCCTTTCCCTTGTCTTGGATAGGCTGTGTCTCTGGTGCTTTTCCTGCAACCACCAGATTTGCTTCTACCTCTAATGCATTTGTTTAGATCTGATTAATTTGGCTATAACCTCTCTGAATGCTTGATATATTATCAATAAAAACATTAGTTTCATTAACAAGATTACCTTGAACCTTTAAAGTTTCTTTAGCGTCATAATATTCACAACAAAATTCAAAAGAAACTTGTGAGGATAAGAAGTTCTATAAGAAGAATTGAACACTGAATGGAAATCTTTCAAAGATGAAATGATTGAAAGAGGCAGAGACCTGAACCAAACCCTAGCTTCTAGGTCCAAAGAAAACAAAAACAACTTCATCTTCACATCTTCATGAATGATGCCATGCTGCTCCATGCATTCATGAAACTCTTGGAGGTGCTGAGCCGAAACTTCATATTCATTTCTATTGAATTTTGGAAGATACTCGTTGCAGAAAATGCAGGCATATCATGAGGATAGCTAGTGATCCCAGTAAAATCAAATGGATCAAATTTATGAACTAAGAATGCAGGGAGAGCCATTAAAACCCAGAAAAGAAAACTTCAAAGTGCAATAGAGTCGCCAATTAATGTTGTAACTGAAAATCACAGGTGTCAATGTACAACCAAATGTTGAAACTTGTCACTCTCAAGGATCGGCTTCAAACTTAATAAACCTATGGAAAAGTGTTCTTATTCAATTATTTTGCAGGATGTGGTCTCTGTTATTATGGATTCACCTTTTATTGCTTTTATTCGAAACAACGAAGTATTTCCTCCTCACTGAACAACCAGAGGAAAATAGTGAAAACGCAGGGAAAAGTATTCTTGTCTTCTCTCCCCGACAACGGTGCCAATTAATGTTGTACATTAAGAAACCAATTTCCTGGCTGTGGAGAAATTGTGCTTAAGACATTAATGATTATTGTTTGTTGTCACTTAATTTGTCACTTTATTGTTTGTTGTATTCTTAAATGAAGGACTTGGAAAACTTGGTCTTTAACCCTTAATACATATGTGACTGGAAAATCTCAGAATGCCATTTGTTGCTAGATATAAATGATGAATGAAGAAAGCTTGAAGGAGAAGTTTAAGATAATATGTTGCTTAACATAGAACCTACTATCCATCACTTAGAAGAATTATGAAAATGAGAACTGAATCATAGACAATATGTTGCTTGACACAGAAACTATTATCTGCGACCCTTGGAGAAGTTAAAGATAATATGTTGCCTTACGCATAAACTATTATCTATAACTTAGAAAGGAAGATGAAAACTTTAAGTATAGGAGCACTCTTTTAAGGAATTTTAAGTTTATCTACATAAGCAAATAAAGGCCTGCAGCTTCATTACTATACTTGAAAGAAGAAAAAATAAGATGACACATGACAGAGAAGGTTACAAAATTATGCCCAACAATTCATGGAAACTTCTGATTCTTTCATTAATCAACAGTTATATTAGGAATATAGTGGCCTAGTCTCCGGGTTCTCCAAAATTCCAAACTCCTTCTCTGTAAGTTTTCCTCCTTTTATACATTTGTGAAACAATTGTTGATCTTTGAAACTGTCAAACTACTAAACTGTTTCTCTAACTATCTGAAGTAAAAACTATTATAGAATTTTACACAGAGGATAAAAGACACCTCAAAGAACATGAAGTAACAGGAAAATAACTAAATTTAGAAGATGACAATAGCTACTGGCTTGCTCTGTTAATCAGCTCTTAAGTTCCTCTATGGATGCTTTAATAATGCTTAATCCGCTTTAGCTGTAATGAACTGTGTTTGACTTGAGTAAACTTGGGCTTATGCATGTATCGGGCGCATTTCAATTGGCCAAAACACCAAGAAACTCAACCAATTGCCTTTTCTTCAGATTCGACTTTAACGCTGATTTTTCCTTTATACAACGAAATTAACCCAAACCTTTGGTTTACTGCGGAACTCAAAAAGAATTAAATTTGTTGCATAAACCCATCAGTTCCGCCTTTTCAACGCTCCATTGACTTCCCATCGCAAATCACAATCGGTGCTTTCCATTGTTATATCGACCCAACCCTTAACATTTTGCGATATTACAGATGCGCCGAAGTTATAAAACATAATATATAAACTATCGGGTCCGACATCTTTATCGCAGATCGCAATCGGAAAAGGAAAGGAACCAACACATATGCATTCGACACTTTACGGACCCGCTGGCATTATAAAACACAATATATATTTTTTCGGGTCCGCCATCGCAAATTGCAATCGGCGCTTTTAAATGGTATATCAATACAAACCTTTACAATCCTCGATAAGATGGACACGCTGGAAGTATTAAACACAATATATAAAATATCGGGTCCGGCCATCGCATATCACAATCGGGGAACCCATATATATGTACGTGAGGCGTTCTACGATACGGCGGATCCGTCGAAACTATACGACACGATATATGTTTTCAGGTCTGGCCAGGGGTGATTTCATATAACTGCTCATCGCAATCGGGAACCAGTGGTTCCTGTGGTAATAACATAATTTCCCTCTGCATTTTTGCGATTGCGATTAACTGCATCGCTTAACACACACACACACATACACATATATATTTTGGTTATGGCTCCATATAACCATTTATGTTATGATTTAACTTGATCGCATGGGTATATCAGGGCCGCTTCTTTTATACTTGTTCTTTTAGCGATTTTGATATATATATAATAAACAAACTACTTCATTTCTTTTAGAATTTGTGGATGTAAAGAAAATAAGGGAGCTTCATTGAGGTTGAACCCCTGCAGTGATTTTAGACTGCACATTGTGATAAAAGTGATAAATAAGCTTAAACACAATATAAGCTACAACAGTGTCTATATGTTGTTATGCATGCATTGTCATGGTTATGGTTATGCATGTAGGGTAGGTCAGACGTGCATTGTGAAGTCATTGTATGCAATTAGGTCATCAAGTTGATATTGGTATGTTATGATGCTGATGCATTGGCTAAGATAGAGTGGGAGATGCATATCACTAAAGTGAAGTTGTGACATTGGACATCAAGGCAAGAGCATGTCATCACATAGGTTTGAATGTTGGGCATGCAGGTATGTTAGTTAATGGATTGTTATATGCATTAGGTTTATGTACATGTTTATTGGTTTTATGGTTACATACATGATAGATGCTAGTTGATTAGTGTAGTCATATGCATGTGTGTTAGATAGTCATGAATGATTGTAATCTCTGGTTGTATATATTGTTATTGTTGTTTTAGGTTAGATAACTTGATGATTAGGTTATATGTTGTTGATGAATATGTTATAGGTTAACTTCTTGTTGTTATATGATAGTTAGCTTGATGATTAGGTTATATGTTGTTGATGAGCATGATGTATAACTTGTTGTTGTTACATGTTAGTTAAGTTGATGATTAGGGTTATAACATTAATATCTTGATGTTATATGTATCATACTAAATTGGATTGGTCTATGCAAATGGTTAGGGTTATTACATTAAGATCTTGATGTGATATGTATCATATTAAGTTGGATTCGACTATGCGAATGATCAGGGTTATAACATTTACGTATGAGTTAATATGTTGTGATAATATGTCATACTAATCTAAACTGATTGTGCAGATGTGATTATTATGTAGGAATGAAAATTGTTTATGAGTTTATGATGTGAACTTATTAGCTAGTTACTGCTATGGATATCATGACCTTATTTATGGTTGAGTTGAGACGTTGTGAAGTTATATCATGCTAACCTAGCTTGATTGTGCAAACAAGATAACCTCCCCTAAGATACATTAAGGTATGAGTTTGCATATGTCATATATTTGGTGTTCGACTGTTTGATTATGTCGTCTATTTGGTGTCTGAGTGTTGTTGTCTATTAGGTTGTCTATTTGATTTATATAACATGGTATGTGTGCAAGTTGGTTGAATGTTTGATGAATTGCATAATATGTGCATGTGTTCCAATGATCTTGTTTTAAGACGATTATACTAATACATATGTGTTAAGACAATTGATATGTACTTGAGTGTAGTAGGTGATAGTTGCACATTATGTCTAATGACTATGAGTTGACTATGGCTTATGACATGAATGTTAGTCTTGGTAAAGGTTGATTTCAAATTGATAGATATGATTGTCTTGATATTTGGAATGTGTGGTTGACATGTGTGAAGAGTTGCAGGAAACATGCTTGGTATTAGCATGACAAGGTAATAGTTGATATATAACAAATAGTTGGGTGATGTGACAACACATAGTAAGCCTCAATTCTAACAAAGTAAAAAGGGCAGAAGAAAGGATTTGGGTAAGAAGTCCTTTGGCTATGTTTGGGAACCCTAATTCCAAATGAATGAGTGCTTCACATACATGAAGTCTTCTTAACCTTAATCTTGTTTGACATTATGTGGATATGTGCTAGATTCATGAACATGTATTTGAAAGGTATATTAGCTAGTCTTTAGTTACAGGTGGATCTGTCAAGGGAGTTGGAGTCCCTTGAGAGATGGTGTGGATGTGTTCAGTTGCAAGGTAGTGTGCTTGGCACAACAAGATAAGGTAACTGGTGTATTGTTATGTTTATGTGTTTATGTAGGGTGATGCAGGGAGTTGCATGGCAAGAGAGGTTGCCATGGAATCTTGAAGAAGGCTCAAGTTGAGCTTCCCCTTTGAAGCGATGGGAACCACGCGGATTGAGTCATGGCGTTTTTTGCCCATCTTGTAATTTTGGTCTTTGTGATTTGTTGTACTTGATTGCGGTTTTGTTTGTGTCTAGTGCATGATCATTCCACTTTGTTTGTGGTGTCATATTGTTGTTTGTTTTCCATGGTTTTGTTCTTGCTTGCTTCTTGGTATTGCCTTTATTGTTTTGAGAGTCTTGGGAATTGGTTGGGAAAGAGGAAGTTAATGGAACTCCAGGAGAGTTGTGTGGTACTCGACAGGTAAGGTAAGACCTAGATGAAGCTCAATGCATGTAAAAGGGCAGTTGAAAGCAAGAGTATGGCAACTAGTTGGACTGGTTGGGTTCATTGGTGTAAATGGATGATGGCAGGACAATGATGGGAAATGTAACAAGAAAGGTGTAGATGGATTTGATGCATCAGATGCCTTGGCTAAGGTGGGAATGATTGTTCTCAATGTTGTGCATGGTGTGCATGGCTAAAAGGAATTCTCTAAACCTTGACCTTATTTTATAATTTTATATTAACTATGTGTATTATATAAAGTAATTAAAAATAAAAAATGAAATTTTAATTATATATTACTAAATATTAAAAAAAGATGTGTAAATTCTTTTAAATAAAATTGATATTTGACATATATAACCAATTAGTATTAATCAATTTGGTGCTTAACATAATAATACAATACTTTAATATCTAATTTATGTAATTTATTTTAATATTATTTATTATTATCTTTTAATACTTTAATATCTAATTTATGTAATTTATTTTAATATTATTTATTATTATCTTTTAATTAATTTTAATATTAGTTATTATTATTTTTTAATTATATATTATTAAATATGAGAAACATATATAATTTTTTTTTATAGAATTGATATTTATTATATAAAAAAAAAATATAAAGTCATTTAAGTTTAATGTATTTGATTTTTCATATATATATATAATATTTTTTAAAATTTTAAAATTTAAATTTTTTTTTGATGCATTTCAATATATAATAAATGCTGAACTAAAATAAATATACAATAATTACACAAAATATTAATCATTTTTATTTATTTTGTACGGTTAATTAGAAAATAGTGTCAATAGTTCCATAAATACGTCAAGTAGACGAAGAAGTAATCTGTCCAATAAATAATCTTTAGCCTCATAAAAATTAAAATATCTATATCTATATATATATATTAATTTTAATTTTTTCGTTCTCACACAAAAGATAACCATTAACTATACCATGTGAATTGTTACAAGTTAGAGTTTAATTTAAAATGTAAACACGTAGTGTTTACCTAATTCCTACACGATAAAACTTGAAACATAAGCAAGGAGACGTTAGTTGATATACGTTTGTGGGTAAAATATAAAACAAATTTAAATAAGCTGATGACGATTGCTGAAAAAGCTATAACGTCTATATTTCTCCAACGTTCACAAGGTCAGGGAACTTTTAAATTTGTATTGGACCGTTTCTTGAGCTTCAGCCCAGGGTTTATCCTATTCTGTAATGTTCTGCTTCAGCTAATGGAGATGGACAAGCAGGGAATATGGTGGAACTGAAGAATCGCAGAGGAATACGCACACAAGGTGAGGTAAGATGAAGGTCTCAGGTGCCGCAGTAGCAGGAGGAGCGAGGACTCCTGGGAGATCGAAGGCAAACCAGGAGAACAAGAGCAGCAACGCCACAACAGGGTGCCAGCGCCCTTCCACACAATCATCGGCTCTCTGTTTGCTGAACGTTAATGCAATCTTTGGCAGATCCACATCCACGCTGAAAAATCGTCAGTCCGTGAAGACAAACCCAGCTGCAAATGCACCCAACAGAGGTAGGGATTGATTTCATTTTTCTTTTCACTCAGACTTTGTGGAATATCTTTTAGTTAATTTACTTTCACTGCCAACAATGACAATTGGGTTTTGTGAGAATTTGCGTTTTGAAACATGTTTCTAACCAGATATATCCCATCATCCCCTGTAGCTTGAATTGACTTCATTTTTCTTTTCACTCAGGCTTTGTGGAATTTTTTTCCTTAGTTTTTATATTCACTGTTAACAATGATAATTAGGTTTTGTGAGAATGTGCGTTTTGAAACATGTTTCTCTACAGTTTTTACCTTCTGCTAACAATAATAATTGGATTTTGTGAGAATTTGTGTTTTGAAACATTTTTCTCTGAAACGCAGACTTATCCCCATCATCCCCTGTAGCTTCAATTGGCAATGACAATTGCAATGGTAACTCAACTGTGGTGTGGAAGGACAATGTGGTTTTTCAGCGTGAGGGAGAATGCAGTGTTAGTACCACTGATTCTTCTGGTACCAACAACAACGATGATGGCAATAGCCCCTCTAAATCTCTGGCTGATGTTTCATCAAATGAAACCAGGAAAGGCAAGGAAGAGCCCATTCATCCCTTGGCAACAAATGATCTTATTCCATCCATGAAAAGCGAGGAGCCCATTCATCCCTTGGCAACAAATGATCTTATTCCATTTCTGGAGAGCACCCCGGCAGCCTATACTTCCAAGGACAATCGCAGTCCGGGTGTCGAATCCATAGCTAGTGCAACGCAGATTCCAACAGTTGACAAAGGACTGGGAGGAGATTGCGAAGAGTCCAGGACCCATCTCGAAGATAACATTGAAGAAATAGAGAAGGAAATTATGCGCCTAACAGAGAAACTTCAAGCGTTGCGGCTTCAACAGGCAGCTAAAGAAAGAAATCAGGAAACCCAGCAAAGAATTTATGGTCATTTACAGGTAGAAAAATGGGTTGCAGAGGGGGCTACTCCTAAGAAGACTGCTGGCGTAAATAGCAGTGCGGTAGATGAATGTCGAGTGTCTAAAGGAGAGGAGCCCAAGAATGCCGAGAAACAGAGAAGGGGAAGAACAGTGTCGGCTAAATTTCTTCAGTGGGATTCCCGCATACAGTCAAAAGCAGAGAAGAATGCTTTTGAAACTGGAAAGAGCAGATGTAGCTGGACGAGTCCTAAGTCCCAGAGAAGAGGTGCTAGTTTAGGCCCAGCTGAGCATCTAAGACTTTCAGAGATTGCTCGAAAGGGAGTAGAAAATGAGCATGGATTGCAAAATATTAGGAATGGGTCAGGCAGAAAATGGTATCCAAGGGCAAGTGAGATCACAAGAAATGCAGTTGGGGAAATGGATTCTTCGGCAAAGTATGATAGGTTGCACAATAGGGCGCGCAGCATGAGTTTGAGCCCTGTGCCTCAGCGTTCCATTGATAGGAGGACTTGCAATTTGAGCCTTGCAGGAATAAGCATTATGAGTACCAAGAAGACAGGGACAACCACGACTAAGGATTCTGCAAAGAACACTCAAGGAATGCAAGGTAAGAAGCTTTTTCAAGATTTAGATACCAATAAATCTGTAAGTACTTACTGCTTAAGCAGCAAAGCACAGTCTAGTCAAAAAGCTGAAAAGCCCCCCTCCCCTTCCTTGAGAAGGGGAAGGTTTGTGCCAAGCCGTTATGGTAAATCTCCCACACCCTGTAAGGATAAGGGTGCCCAGACTCCTAAATCTAGCCTGAGCTCTTTGAGGAACGTGCATGGGAAGAGAGTCTTCCAAGAAGATGAGTTTGAATCTGTAAAAGGTAGAGTGGATAATACAGAATGTAAGAGAAGATTTGCTGTGGCTGGTGGCCATAATGGAAATAACTACTTGGTTACAAATACACACCCTGACAGATCTGTTGCTACCCCGAGATCCAGAACTCCTAAAAGCTCTGCAGCAGCAATAATAGAAGCTAAGAAGACACATGGTGTGCTGTCCAAAGATTGTAAAACACCAGGCACACCTGCTAGACATGGGTCTAGAGAAACGAAGAATCAAGACAAGGAATGTTCAAATAGAAATCCTTTCGCTGACTCATCTGATTTATGCCAAGTTAAATCCTTGGAAAAACACATATCAGGTGTGAATGAGGAAGTTCATGCTCAAGAAGGTACTGACAACTATTGCTTTTGCATTGGGACTAAAGCTCCTGATACTCTGGAACGGCATAAAATGAAGTTGCCAAAGATTAAAACTGTGAGGTTTACGACAGAAAGCCCCAGAGATTCTGGCTGCATCAAAAGAGAAATAGATCGAATTGGAAAGAAATCATTCTTTGCACCAGATGGGACTACGAGTACACCTTCCATAGATAAGGGGGATGCTGGTAAGCCTTTAAGAAGAGAAAGTGTGCATGAGATTAGTCATGCGTTGTCTTATGAGGAGGACGAGGAAGACAAGTAATTATGGTAAACAGTAAAGCCTCTGCTACGAGGTAGATGTTCATGCTCTGAACCCTTATTTTGTATTGTGACAAAAGTCATATTCTTAATTCTTTTCTAATGTTCATTCCCAGGAGCTTATTTAATGTAGTCTACTTGTTGTATTATGCAGATAGAAGCCTTTGCTTAGATGTCATCTATGACCTTAATGTTATGGAGTTTGTCAAATGCCTTTGGGACTGCAATATGCAGAGTTTGCTACGGCAGACAGGTATTGGAGAGAATTAAACTACATTTAGTCAGACAAAACTGTTAGTGATAATTCATTTCTTAGTCTGAGTAGCTGTCTCTTGTTTCGTTAAACGAGGTCGCCATTCTTTATCGCAATTGTTGCAGCAACATTGACATATTTAAGAATTATTGAATGTTCTCTGTTTTAATGAGAACTCTTGTGCAATATAAATAATGTAGCCATGTGTTGACTTGTTTAATTTTGTAGCTATATAACACATGGATGAGTCTAATCACAGAGAGAATACATTTTGATTTATTTTAGATTATTCTGGTGCAAATACCTAAATGTTGGACAACTGTGAACCTCGTGCGAATGGATTATGCAACTGACAACTATTAAAACATATTACAGACTAACCTCAGCATCGAAGAATTTAAGAATGATCGATTTTCTCTGTTTTGGCCATATATAAATAATGCTTCTATCGTTTTTGGATTTTGAATGCAGTTTTTTTGCTCAATTGTTTAATTTTGTAGCCATAGAACACATGGATGAGTCTGAGTCTAATCAGAGGGAGAACACATTTTAATGGTGCAGTTTAATTAATAAAAAATGATTTTTTCACTGGAATCTAGTGATACAATTTAGATTGTGATTTTTTATGGTTTAAAAAAAGTTTCTGAATTCAAAAATTAATTCAATGCCTGGAAAACCCATGTAACATTCAAATTTTACAAAAACAAATTAAATAACTTAGAGTTTTAAAAACCTCTCCATTTTGGTTAAAAAAAATGCGCAAGGAAAAAACCATTTATCTATTAGTTAAACTATGCTCCTTTTAATTATTTTATGCTATATTGTGACAATTTTAATTATTTTATGCTAGATTGTGCAAAACCACTTGAATTTTGGACAATCGCGAACCTGTTTCGTTGTTCTTAGCAGATATTCAAAAGTCTCATTCGAATGGATTGTGCAACTAACTATTAAAGCATATTACAGGCAAACCTGGAATGCAAATGCGTGTTTACTGTATGATCAATAGAAATTAAGAAACGTTGAATGTTCTCTGTTCGTTGAGAATTGATATCCAATTTGAATGTTTTTTGTTGACTAGCTCAATTTTATAACCACAGAGAGAAATATTTATTTATTTCTCTGTTATATTTTAGAACAGATTTTGACAACCCATGGGCTTTGTTCCTTATTACCAGCAGATATTGAAAGGCTCTTGACTATGGAGTAAACTTTTAAAACATATTACATGCAAACCAATATGCAAGTAATGTATAACTGTACCAAGAAAATTGAGGTGCCCTTAGCCTGAGTCGATGAGATTTGTGTAGAGTACATGCCTACACTAAAACATTAAAAAATAGAGTACATGCCTATTCTAATGTCAAAAAAAAAAATAATCTATATTCTAATCGTCAAAAAGGTAAAAAACGGGCTGACCTAAAAAGACATAAAAATCCAAATTATGCAGTGAGAAGTCTGCACCAGGTTTTTCTTAATCCCTCTTTGTATGCCTACACTAAAACATTAAAAAATAGAGTACATGCCTATTCTAATGACAAAAAAAAATAATCTATATTCTAATCGTCAAAAAAGGTAAAAAAAGGGCTGACCTAAAAAGACATAAAAATCCAAATTATGCAGTGAGAAGTCTGCACCAGGTTTTTCTTAATCCCTCTTTGTATGCCTACACTAAAACATTAAAATTTAGACATCTGTATTCTAATGTCAAAAAAAATAATCTATATTCTAATCGTCAAAAAATATAAAAAAGAGCTGACCAGTGAGAAGTCTGCACCAGGTTTTTTTAATCCGAGGTTTTGTTGCTGGTTAGAATATCAAGGAGTTAAAATAGATTTAGGTTAGTTTTTTATTAATGAAAATATTAATGGTTAGAATATTAGGGAATTAAGATAGATCTATGTTAATATGAGATGAATTGAAAATATTAGATGAAATGAAAATATTATTAAAAAATACTGGTTTTTTAAAATTTGTTATAAATAAATTATGTGAAATTATTTTTTATAAAATATATTTGGTTTTTAGAGTAATGAGGTTAGGCACCTCTGTTTTTTACCATGGCATGGGAGGTTCACAATGGCCATAATGAGAACTTCGCACATGGTCTTGACAACCTAGGGCATGCTCCAAATCACCATCTCATTCAACTCAATTACAAGGTCTCTACGAAGAGGGTGTCGCATCTCACCTTTGCCCGAGAAGAGGGCCAAACCCTACCCGTTCAGGCATCGGGATCATTATGTGTAGAGATAGGATCCGTTGACATCTGTGCTCTATTTTGTCAAAAAAGGGTTAAAAAAGAGCTGACCTAAAAAGACAAATAAAAATCTAAATTAGCAGTTTTTTTAATCCCTCCTTGTGCTTAATAGAACCTGATGCAAACCTCTTGTTGTTTAGTTTTGGATCAAATGAAAATATGAGTAAAGATTATCGGCTCTTTGAAGTTTGCTATTAATGAATTATGTGAAATTATTTTTTATCAGATATATTTGATTTTGAGGTAATGTGAGGCTAAGGGATCAAGCACCCTGTATTCATATAGGAGGCACCTCTGTTGGCGATAATGAGAAGTTGGCACATGGTCTTGGTAACCTGGGGCATGCTCAAATACAAGGAGAGGGCCAGATGCTTACCCATTCAGACATCGGGATCATTATGTCGAGATCGGATCTATTGATACTATTGGCAAACTACAATTCGAGAGAGTATATGTCGGGCCAATAAGGTGAAGGTGAAGGTCTTAAACTGGTCTGTCTCTAGGGAGAAGGTGCACTATAGAAGTAAATTAACTGACCTTTGTCCTAAGGAGAAGGTAAATCCTTTCCATTCAGGCATTGGGATCATGATGTAGAGATTGGATTGAAGTCCAGCCAAGAAAACAGCTTAAACAGTCAAATTAGGTGGATATTGTGTACAGTTTTATTCCTCCATGTTAAATGTCACCGGGAAAGATGCGACACAGATATAATGCGCACTCCCTAACTGTGTGAGCTTCGACTCATTTGCAAACTCCAAACCAACAAAAACCGGATAGTTTAAGCAACAAACCTGGGTGATAAGATACTATGTGCAGTTCAACGGTCATATTATGTTCAGTATGAGCAGTTAGCTTAAGCAATCCAGCAGATGTATGGGCCGTCATTCTGAATGTCTAAATGCACACTTCCAATGAAAATCAGTGGTCATTCTTTGCTTAACATATAGCATAACATATTGGCAGTGAGCAAAAGGATCACATTTTGCTACTTGGCCTATTCATAACACATAAAAAATGCTAGTTCCTAAGGCCCAATTAACATTATAGCACAGCAAATATGCTTTCTCTATTCTTCATGGGTTCCCAAGGCCTTAGTAATATTTATTGCAGACAGCGGGATCAAATTGAGCAGGAAATTATAACCTGCTCTATTCTCAATTATTGTGGCATGTTTCGTCAGAGCTGAGTCGTCTGTGCATCTTCAATAACACACACAATAGGTGACATTAGATTGAGTTAATAAATTTTTAACAGTACTCACCTACTGCACAAAGTGTATGGTATTAAGCAGGAAAATCTATCCATTCTATTTTCAATTACTATGGTATATTTCATGGGATTCTGGTCATTAGGTAACAACACTTTTTTGGTTTTTTAAAATTATTATTAAAAAGAAAACAATATCCTGCTATTCGTTGCTGAATCAAAGATATTTACAATAATCAAGCTCTACAGAGAGGTCAGCTAAGCCCAAAAAAACAGCTACATCTAACCCTCGGTGCGACTACCAAGAGACGGGCATTTCGTTAAGGATGTTTACAATGTTGATAACCAAAACAACCAATGTTGATAACAAAAACAAAAGGTAGATTTTGACATAACTTAATAGCATCAAACCTGAACTAACCACTTCCTTAAGGAATTACCTCAAAAAATTCACAAAACGATGACCAAAAAACTAATATTGCAATGCAAAAATGGATCAGGGGAACCAGTAACAGCGATTGAAAAAACTAAATCAGCTGGTATAGACCAGCATGGAGTCTTTCTCCCTTAAGCCACTATTCTAAATGGAAAGTCCCTGGCTGGAGCAGAAGACCCTTTTTTGACAGAGTGTCTGCTTGAAGGTTGAATTCCCTGTAAACATGGAAGAAGGAAATCTAACCTAATCCACTGATCAACTTCTCTGTTTTGGTCTTCCAGTAGGACAGATTGAGAGCCAGTCTATAATAATTTGGAATTTCCGCCAATTGTTAATTGAAGAATGCTTAACGTGGCTGCCATGTGCATATGAGGCCCTAGGCAGCCAGCAACTCTGCTTTTGTATTAGTGCCCTGACCTAACCCCAGCCTTTGATAAGTGTTATCACAATTTTGGTTTAGGGTTTAGAGGTTTTTAAGTTTTTTTATGAACAGTTTCGTCGTGCTGACATTTATTTTGTTAGCGCTATTTCAAAAATTTGTAACACAAGTGCTGACAAATAAGATGTCAGCAAAAGCGAGGGATTGCTTGTTACACCGGACAATCCCTCTTGGGGACAAGAGCGATCTTCCTATATGCTAAATGGAAACTAGAAACAATCATGACAAATGAACTGACCCTTTCCCTAAGTTGAACTTATTCGAAATACAAGCAGTCTAACTAATGGATAGAACTCTTACTGTTTCACAAAATCCTTGATGAAGATCCCAGGTTGTGACTTTGATGCAACTTTTCAATGCTTAGTAGAACCTACAAACATAAACCATAAAAAGGATCAAAAGCACCTGTGATACAATGATTCAAACAACTTAGCCTAATGATCAAGGAAATTAGGGATTGAACTTGCCTTAATGAACATAATAACCAGTTGCAAACTATTCATCATTCACAAAAGACAAAATCAATGGGAGAAAGTGCTCATTTGTATTAATCAGAAGATAAGAGGAGCCTTACAACCTTCGCCTTGATGCCGTGAGGTCCTTCCCAAATGTCTTCAATATCCTCCTTAGATAACAAGTTCTCCAATCTCAAACTAACAACATAAGTTTGTATTATCTGAATTCTGACCTCCTTCATCCCTAAACCCTATAGTCCTTTGATAGATCAAAGAGGGGAAAGTTTCAAATCCCTAAGAAGAAGATGAATCTCTTTTAGTGAAGGATTAGGTTACCACGAGAAAAGGGATGGAGATGCATCTTATGAGGGTTATAGTTTGAATAGTCATCACTTGGAAATATTCGACCAACTATGTTTCTAGAATGTACTTTTTATTTTTACTTTCTAGAATTCACCTGCGCGGGTTTATAGTTACAGACAAAGCGCATCTCTGCACTGTTCTCAAAGTAAATTTCAGTGCATGCACATGAAACACTAGAGAAATCAGCACAGGTGGAACTTAACAAGGTGTGAGAGCTATTTGACCCAAATTTCTCATGGACCCAAAGAGCCAGTCTATAATAATTTTGGAATTTCCACCAATTGTTAACTGAAGAATGTTTAATGTGGCTGCCATGTGCATATGAGGCCCCAGGCAGCCAACAACTCTACTTTTGTATTAGTGCCCTGACCTAACCCCAGGCTAGCTTTGATAGTGTTATCACAATTTTGGTTTAGGGTTTAGAGGTTTTTAAGTTTTTTATGAACAATTTTGTCGCACTGACATTTATTTTGTCAGCGCTATTTCAAAAGATTGTAACACAGGTGCTGACAAATAAGATGTTAGCAAAAGCAAGGGATTGCTTGTTACGCCGGACAATCCCTCTTGCGGACAAGAGTGATCTCCCTAGATCCTAAATGGAAACTAGAAACAATCATGACAAATGAACTGATCCTTTCCCTAAGTTGAACTTATTCGAATTACAAGCAGTCTAACTAATGGATAGACCTCTTACCGGTTTCACGAAATGCATGATGAAGATCCCTGGTTCTAACTTGATGCAGCTCTTCAATGCTTAGTAGAACCTGCAAACATAAACCATAAAACGGATCAAAATCACTTGTGATACATTAACTCAAACAACTTAGCCTAATGATCAAGGAAATTAGGGATTGAACTTGCCTTAATGAACATAATAACCAATTGCAAACTATTCATCATTCACAAAAGACAAAATCAATGGGAGAAAGTGCTCATTTGTATTAATCAGAAGATAAGAGGAGCCTTACAACCTTCGCCTTGATGTTGTGAGGTCCCTCCCAAATGCTTTCAATCTCCTCCTTAGATAGCAAGCTCTCCAATCTCAAACTAACAACATAAGTTTGTATTCTATGAATTCTAACCTCCTTCATCCCTAAACCCTCTAGTCCTTTTATAGATCAAAGAGGGGAAGTTTCAAATCCCTAAGAAGAAGATGAACCTCCTTTAGTGAAGGATTAGGTTACCATGAGAAAAGGGACAAAGATGCATCTTATGAGGGTTATAGTTCGAATAGTCATCACCTGGAAGCTTTCAATTGGGAAATATTCGACCAACTATGTTTCTAGAATGTACATTTTATTTTTACTTTCTAGAATTCACTTGTGTGGGTTTATAGTTACAGATAGAGTGCATCTCTGAGCTATTCTCAGAGTAAATTTCAGCGCAGGTGGAACTTAACAAGGTGTGAGAGCTATTTGACCCAAATTTTTCATGGACCCAAAGAGCCAGTCTATAATAATTTTGGAATTTCCGCCAATTGTTAACTGAAGAATGTTTAATGTGGTTGCCATGTGCATATGAGGCCCCAGGTAGCCAACAACTCTGCTTTTGTATTAGTGCCCTAACCTAACCCTAGGCTAGCTTTGATAGTGTTATCACAATTTTGGTTTAGGGTTTATAGGTTTTAAAGTTTTAATTATGAACAATTTTGTCGCGCAGACATTTATTTTGTCAACACTATTTCAAAAAATTGTAACACAAGCGCTGACAAATAAGATGCCAGCAAAAGTGAGGGATTGCTTGTTACACCGGACAATCCCTCTTGCGGACAAGAGCAATCTCCCTAGATCCTAAATGGAAACTAGAAACAATCACGACAAATGAACTGACCCTTTCCCTAAGTTGAACTTATTCGAATTACAAGCAGTCTAACTAGTGGATAGACCTCTTACCGGTTTCACGAAATGCCTGATGAAGATCCCCGTTTGTGACTTGATGCAACTCTTCAATGCTTAGTAGAACCTGCAAACATAAACCATAAAAATGATCAAAATCACATGTGATACAATAATTCA
The DNA here is from genome assembly GCA_031772625.1 of Pinus tabuliformis. Classification (NCBI taxonomy): domain Eukaryota; kingdom Viridiplantae; phylum Streptophyta; class Pinopsida; order Pinales; family Pinaceae; genus Pinus; species Pinus tabuliformis. The sequence continues at coordinate 1,614,590,872 of CM062804.1, forward strand.
AACAACTTAGCCTAATGATCAAGGAAATTAGGGATTGAACTTGTCTTAATGAACATAATAACCAATTGCAAACTATTCATCATTCACAAAAGAAAAAATCAATGGGAGAAAGTGCTCATTTGTATTAATCATAAGATAAGAGGAGCCTTACAACCTTCGCCTTGATACCGTGAGGTCCCTCCCAAATGCCTTCAATCCCCTCCTTAGATAACAAGTTCTCCAATCTCAAACTAACAACATAAGTTTGTATTCTCTGAATTCTGACCTCCTTCATCCCTAAACCCTATAGTCCTTTTATAGATCAAAGAGGGGAAAGTTTCAAATCCCTAAGAAGAAGATGAACCTCCTTTAGTGAAGGATTAGGTTACCATGAGAAAAGGGATGGAGATGCATCTTATGAGAGTTATAGTTCAAATAGTCATCACCTGGAAGCTTTCAGTGGGAAATATTCAACCAACTATGTTTCTAGAATGTACTTTTTATTTTTTACTTTCTAGAATTCACCTACACGGGTTTATAGTTACAGATAGAGTGCATCTCTACGCTGTTCTCAGAGTAAATTTTAGCGCATGTGCGGGAAACACTAGAGAAATCGGCACAGGTGGAACTTAACAAGGTGTGAGAGCTATTTGACCCAAATTTCTCATGGACTTTAACATATTTTGAGTTGTTGGACTTCTAAGGGAGATGGTTTCAACATGTTCACGGATGGTAATAATATCCATAAATTGATCAAGTGTCATGGTGAAAAATTGACGTGTAACAGATTGCCCCCTAAAGTGCGAAGTCTAAAAAATAAGTTTAAAAGATTGAAGCGCTTTATCATTCCAAGGATCAGATTAGAGGAAATGGTCGGAAACCTGCAAGGAACATTCAAGGGAACATAATGCAAAATATATATCAAAAATCATCTTTGAGGTAGGCATTCCCATACTCAGAGTAAAGTGAACTCAATGAACAAGCATGGAAAAACTAAGATCATATAGATGGTAGACACAACATGGACACAACCATTTGTCTACATAATCATGAATATAAAATCTCCTCGCAACTTGGATTGATGAAACTAGATCTAGGGTCTTGATCTCCATCTCTCAATCCACAGTACGATTCTAACCATGCGAGTGAATGTCTCGAAGTTGAACATGGTAGAAACCACTTGATTACTGGTCAATGATGTGAACCATTAACAAGTGTGAGAGAAACCACCAATAATGACAATAGTTCTCAAGGTGCTCCTAGTATAATCTGTGAAGTGCGAATATGTGATCTGAAGTCGAAAACTCATAGAATCATTCGATCGAAGGTCAATGATGAGAACCTGTCATCGAAAGCGAAAAACCTGCCATTAAGGCATGCATGCTTGACAATACTGAAGGTTTCTAAATCAACTTCCTAGAGGATGAGCTGAAGTCGATAGTGTTGGGTGTGGAGCATGATTATTTAGAGGTCTTTGTTTCAGCTAGATGTATACCCCAGGAAGATTGTACACCCCTCCACGCGGGGGGGCTAATCCCCCGAGCTGGGGGGTTCGTGGGCCAGCGGTCCCCTGGTAGGGGTTTCAGGGGCAGTGCCCCCGAAGCTAAAAACAGATGAAAAATTGCCTTGTAAAAGTACATTAATTTCTTGTCAATCTAGGCCGTTCATTAGGCGGATGATATGACGGTAGAATTTATGTTTAGTTTAGGGTTTTTTTCCCTAGAAGGCAAACCCTCTCTTTGTATGAGGGCATTGTATTGAGGTTGTGTAATAGATGTGTATTCTCCGAGCGAGGAACAGAGAGGAGACTGTGAGAGAAAACCAAGGATATTACAACGGATCTGTTGTAGGTTGTGTCTCTTCATTTTGCTGGATAATAGAAAGGAAGGACTGGTTGTTCGAGGTGGACGTAGCCCAAACTGGGTGAACCATGTATATATGTGTCTCTCTGGTTTTATGTGTTTGTGTTTTTTTCACATATTATATGTCTTGCATTTCTCTGTCATATATATAATTTTTCTAACAGATAGGAAGTGATTTGTCATAGGAAAGCCTACAACACAAAACATGATATTAAGTTTTGAAAATAATTGCAATGGCTGACTCAAGGATGGCCGATGAGAATGAAGGCAAAGATTTTGCAAAAGGATTTGAACCAAGGTTGAACTTCTTTTGAACACATAACGACACTATAATGATTTGGCAACATTTGACTCAACGATAATACCCAAAACCATGAAGACTTTCAATGAGGTTTGATTAACTATAAGGCAAATGGATTTCCCAACCCGAACATGAATGTGACGAAGTGCTGTGTTCAAGAGCGACATGCTATCTTTTAACTGATGATGTAAAATGGACACCTTCCCCAATTTCCCCCCAGCATTACTGGTAAGTACCTTTTTAATTTTTACAAGCTTGAGGAGAATAACATATGCTTGGACTGTAAGCTCATCTTTCAGATGAGTCCATTGAAGTATTTTTAATGAACCTATTGACGGTGTTGGACCAAATAACATGTAAGGGGATCTCGCCAGTAAGAAGTCCCAATTAGACCTCAGACTGTTTGGTGTAGGAGTCCCAGCAGTGGGTCATATGGTAATGCCTTGATCGTGATTTCACACAGAGGCAAGTAAGATAACTCTATTGGTAGCAAGTGTGTGACAACTGCAACGAGCCAAGGAAGGTGCATGAGAGGTTCTAACACACGGGGGTTGAGATGAGTGCACCCCTTGGAAACTTGTAATAGTACGCGACTTGGAAGGGAACACATGAGCGAAGATGCATCACAAGATGGAAGCAAGTTAGTGAGCAATCCAAAGTGATGGTTAAACCAACAACACATTTCAGAAAGATTCATACAAACTTATACATAATAGTCCATACATGCATGCGTAAGCAAACAAATACATATATCATTTAGAGTAAACCAGATAGCATAGAATAGAATACAACATATGCATGAAACGTGCTGGCTCTGTTATATTAAGTGTAAGTTCCAGTCATACAATACATCCATGTCCAACCACTAGTTCCAATAGTGGAACGTTACATCCACAATTGCCTGCTCCTCCAAAGAGATGTACTAGCTCTGTGCAGTGGAGAAGCCAAGGCTCGTTACAATACTGTCCAAGCTTTCTCTAAGATACTCCTATTGAAGCTTGGCTGACCAAAAGCCTTTACAATGAGTTATGAGGTTCTATTTATAGCAAAGGTGGGGTGACCCTTAACATTACCCTTTGTGACAGTTCATATACCCTCATGACACTTCATCTACTCTATGACTGTTACATCCAACTAATGACACTTGAACTTCCAATTGATACGACGTTACATTACAATGCACATGTGCTCATGTGAGACAAAATGACTTGAGCAAGCCATGCAAGACATCACTGACACTCGGTCTGTTGTGGTGAGACCAACTCTTTGACATGCTTGTGATGGTGAAGGTGGTGAGCTGATGCCAAGCTTGGTCGTCCGTGATGGTGTGCATACACCCGATGGTGACATCTTGCTGAAGCGACCTCTTGCCTCCGTTGCATCCGGGTGCATTGGTGTGGCTCCTTCATCCACCTCGTCTAGTAGCATGCGCATAGTCTTCTTGGTGCAACGAAACCGACAACACACTGATGCATAGTGTCCGTGCTGATCTTCTTCTTGTCTACGCCTTGGTGAGTGTGCTGAATGGGTTGGATCACATGTGTGCGCACAATGACATGCAAGCTGCTGAATCCCTTGCATGCAATCAACAACACTGCTAACCATGTCTGCTTTGTGCCCGCTACTGGGATGGGTCTATAACTTGTATGGGCACAGTTTCATTCGTGAGTGCATATTGCGCCCCCTGCTATTCCTGTTCCTGTTGCAACTCATTCGCTTGTCTGTGTAGCTCATGTTCTTCCTTGATTTGTTGCTTCAGCACATGCAACTCCTTCTTTGTTCCATTCTCTATCTTCGTGCGATCTCCATGTCGCGCCGTCACCTCATAGCCTGAGTCTCCAAAGTTGCTTTCATCATTAGTGGATCTTCTTGAGCTTGCAACTTTGTTCCGCCTCTATGTTGTCAACAACCTTCCTCTCGCATTCGTTGCATCCGGTATGCTGCCTTCAGCTGATGTTCATGATGCTGCTCACTGTGATGCTGCTTCCATCATATCTTGATGTCCTTGTCTACGAACAACTTGATGTCTTTGTGGGTAGGCAAGTTCATAGACACTTGATCGACTGCATCCCCAAGTGTGCTTTGAACGGTGTCTTTGTCTCTGATCTCCTGGAAACCATTGCACCTGTATTTCTTAGAGGCAGACGAACACCTGCGATACCTGGAGACATGGAAACACTCATGGCAAGCAATTTGTCAGTTGAAAACCAAAATGAACTTGATAACTGACTTGCAACATACCTAGGTGACTGATCATGAAGGTCACGCAATTTCTGCCAAGAGGTTGGGAGACTGACTGCCAAGACTGCGCAAGGCACAATCTGGGCTGCTAGAAGGCTGACTAACTACTGGAACTACGCAATGCATGGTCTAGTTTGGCTACTGACTGCTGGAATTATGCAATGCACAATTTCCGCTGGCAATGGCTACAGGCTCAGTGACTACATTGCATAATTTTTTGGGCCAGCAGTCAATGTCCCTCAAAAATGAGTGAAATAGTCTTGGAGGATAGTGCCTAGGAAGAAATGCGCCTTTCTGGAGAGGAAGACAGAGCCTTCCTTCGCTAGATTGCGCAATGTTGTCTCAGTGAAGGAAGAATCCAGGCCAAGGTTGGCTAGACTCGCCGACGGGCAACTAAAAGAAAATATGACAGTGAATGCATGGCAACACTAAGTGAAAGCAGAAGTGATTGATAGCGCATGCAAACATTGAATGAAAGATTCAGTAAACAGATCAACATGCATGTGGGTGAAGCAAGTCGCCGAATCAACGAACGTTCGTGCAAAATAGTTTCATGCATATGACAACAGTGAGATAGAAATGAAAATTGAAACGGTGCTAGTACAAGCTAGTATGTATCAAAACGACAGCTAGCACTCACTGAAATCAAGTAGACAATGTTCATATGAAGCAAAACATAAAAAGCGCCATAAATGCAACACAAGACATGGAAAGTGGGCTTACCCCAAAACAACTGAGCTGAATGTGCCAACAGCTCTTAGAAGCGATGTGGGATGTCAGAGTTATAAGGTTGATGTGATGAATGAGCTCTGCAGCATTTGGTTGATGAGTTTTGATAAATTTGAGGTTGTGACACACATGCCACAAATCTAGGGAAAGCGACACTTGATGGGAGGTTTATGAAATGATTCTTGCATGTAACCTCCCAACTGCCAAAAATAGGTCCCTGAAATGAGGGATGCCTTTGCATGCTGTCTTGGGAGAAGCAGCCCATGCATGCAAGTCTGTTTTGCTCAGTCCCGGAGGGAACCGGTCAACTCAGCTACACATGCAAGAGGCTGCTCAACTACTGGGAGAAAATGCACATTTCTGGTTGAGAGCTAGGCTGGCTGCTCAGAAGATTTGCGCAATTTCTGGGCAAAGATACTAACTTCTACCTAGATTTGCGTAAATTCTGGGCTGAGCAGCCCAACTGGGAAGGATTGCGCAATTTTCTGGGTGAAGCTTTCTCAACAGAATTGTGCCAATTCTAGGGCCCAGTAGGCTGCCAGTCAGGATTGTGCAATTTTTGGAGGGAACGCTGGTTTCCCTCCAGATTTGCACAAATTCTTGAAGGAGATGCTCTTCTTGCTGCTCGACCAAGTACAGATGAACAATCTATGAGGGGAATGCATCAAGGTTTGAACGACATGGGGTATTTCTACAAGAAAACCACTGTATCTTGTGTACTTGACGAAGCAAGACATGCTGCTGTGAAGGTTGGAAGGGAGGCTCCGAAACGAAGTTGAGGCAAAATTTTGGAGGGTGGTTGTAGCTGCTACAACACTTGGTGACACACTGGTAGAACTCCAGCTCTTTGAATGGACCTTGTTCATGAAAATCAAGTCTAACACCTTCGGAAGTATTGTTCAGTTCTCAGCTTGTCTTCGTTTCACACTAGATAGATTGTAAGATGTAGCATCCGCCAAGCTCTTGGTCGATTGACACACATTCCAAGCCAAGTCAACACAGTTGTTTCGATTGGGGTTGAGGGGTATGTTGATACAAAAGCATTATAGTTGTTAGAGTCTTAGTTTCATCTCTGGTGTTGCTTCACTGCCAGCAGGCCTAGACAGTACCCTAGCAGAGTCACATAGGAACACAAGCATGGCACCACTGCCAGCGAGCCTGGTCAGTACCCCTGCGAAGTTACTCTCTTCACATTTTCTGCGCAGGAAGCCTTTCTCTTCTTTCGCCTTATTCATTTTCATTTTTTCAAACTTTTTTCACTTTTTCATTTTTTTCATTTTTCATCTTCATAGCTATGCATAGCACTTATTCATTTCATAGGCGGAAGAAGGATCCTGACTTATTGAGAGAAGAAGAGGTTATTCCTGCAGAGAAGTAGTTTATTATACCTCTGACGTGCCTGTTAAGGTTTTCCCCCTCACCTTACTCTACTTGACTGAGCTGACAAGGATTAACCCAAAAACAATCGACTAGAGTAGGTGATACTAGTGAGCATGCAAGCGTTGTGTTTTCACCAAGGTTCACTTCGAACAATACGTATTTTCCATTGATGTATCATGGACTGAAGAAAACAAGTTCTTACATAAGAGAGCGGACAACAGATAACCAAATGTTGATAGTTGTACAAGTCCTCTTGTACTTTACCCAACTTGTTTCAAGAGTCATACATGGTTTCATGCAAAACTAACCTACGAACAAAACAAGAAAACAAACAACAAAGCAAAGTAGAAGTAGAAGCAAAAGTGAAAGCAAAGCAAGTAAGCAAACAAGCAAGCAAAAGACAAACCAACAAAGCAAGTAAGCAAAGCAAGTAAGCAAACAAGCAAGCAAAAGACAAACCAACAAAGCAAGTAAGCAAACAAGCATGCAAGCAAACATATTGAAAGCAAACACTACTCCTACACCTAAGCTAACGGTGCGTGGGCCATCTCACGTGAAGTGATACCTCCAATGCAACCATCGGCGCATTGGATGACCCATGTTGGTGAAGGAATGGTTTGCGAACAAGACATCTATGCGAACCAACAAACAAGAAAGATATAATAGTGAAGACAAACACACTTTGAGTTTACAAGCTACCACTAAACAGAGATGAGTGAAAGCGCATGACATGCACTCTATGGAGTTGCCATGGCACTGCGATACACTGCATGCAGATGTTGAGCGTGTGCATTCTCTTGACTGTGACATGCAAGCAAACGTGAGAAAGGTAGACCACTTATGTTGTGCATGTGTGATTGTTGTGTAAGATTCCTCCAATCATGAGCAATGGGATCGTGTAGTTCGAGTGGAGGAAGCGAAATATGGGTGTTTGGTTGATCTTCAATGCAAAGCAGAGAGTGATGAGGAGCCTTGAGTGTTTCAACAATTTCCTGACCGGAAGTGAAACCAACCTCAGGACAGTGAGGGCCTGACATAACCATTAGCATGGGCTGAAGTGCCTTGACAGTCTGTGGGGTTTCGACTTCGTTGAAAGATAGATCATTGTAGACTAGTGTCTTAGACAAATTAACAACGATAGAATCAACATCGTGATCGAATGAGGAAGTGAATAGATCATGACAACGAAGATCAGAAAATTTAGGATGTTTTTCAGCATCCTCGTGATTTGATGAAGCGGGCAGAGGGGTAGATGGGAAGAAAAGATGTTCACCCTCTATGTTTTCAGGAAAGATAGATGACAGATCAGATGGATTTTCCGAGGAAGATGTGTCCTCTCCACACTGTAATGACAGACTGACATCCGAGGTGTCCTATGAATGATCGGAAGTAGAAACATCCGGAAATGGGTTTTCACAGGGGAAATTAGCAGTGGCAGAATCACAAGGGATGTCAGGATGAAGTGGATGAGGTGCGGATGGAAGGGAGTCATCCTTCACCGTGAGCTCTTATTTATATTCCTGCACACAATCATCATGAATGATGGTGCAGGTTGGCTGCATAACACCAACTTCGATGACAAGTTGATCCTCGTTCACAATAGGTGAGGAGTCCGGAATGGGAGAACACAAGACAATACAATCTGGAGGATCAATAGAACGCGAGGACGAAGGTTGAGGGAACGAATCCACATGACAACCAACGGGTTTTCAAACCAAATCTATGTAGATATCAAGAGTAGGTGGGGTGGGAGGATGTGATAGTTCAACAAAGGTATGTGCATGATCTGCCAAATCACTCCACGGTGATGGAGCTGTTTGATGAGGTGAAGGCAGACAATCACTTGTGACAGCGATTATACCTTTTCGTGATTGTGCAGCTCCATCATCGAAGTGTGCTGAGCGGGGTTCAGATATGTGAAGAAGATACTCAAATATTCCATAAAGAAATTCCCAATCAATTTCATCTTCGGGAAATCGGTATGAAAGATTACAAAAGCGTGTGTAAAACTGATCAACAGATTCATTGAGTTCTTTTTGTAATTTCAGAATTTCTTGATCAAGTGCTTCATGGTCAAAGTGATTGAAATCATGGTCTATCTCTGTGACCAGATGAGCAAGAGAATGAACAAATTTTCCTGGTAGCATGGCACACTAGTGCATTGGGTGCCCTCGAAGCGTGTAGACGAACAAGGCACAACTCATGTATTCTTCAAAGAATCCATGTCTTTCACATGAGCTTAGATGCCAACCGCATGCCTAACCAAGGCTACATAGCCTCCACCATCAAATGTTTTATGAGACAAGTTATCCGAGAGATTTTATGAGACAATGAAGTCGTTTCTATTAAGACATACACTCTAGAAGAGCAACTTAGTGGTTAGTCATGATAGATATGCAGAGATTCACAATAGATGTGAGGACTCAGCTTGTCATCTGGCCCTCCTTCTAGCACCAAATTGTTGATGGTGATGGACCCGCCAACATGTAAGGGGATCTCCCCGGTAAGAAGTCCCAATTATACCTCAGACCATTTGGTGTAGGAGTCCTAGCAATGGGTCATATGGTAATGCCTTGACCGCGATTTCTCACAGAGGCAAGTAAGATAACCTTCTTGGTAGCAAGGGTGTGACAGTTGTAGCGAGCCAAGGAAGGTGCATGAGAGGTTCTAATACACAGGGGTTGAGATGAGTGTGTCCCTTGGAAACCTATAATAGTATGCGACTTGGAAGGGAACACACGAGTGAAGATGCATCACAAGCTGGAAAGCAAGTTAGCAAGCAATCCAAAGTGATGGTTAAACCAACAACAAATTTCTATAAAGATTCATACATACTTATACAAAATATTCCATACATGCATGCATAAGCAAACAAATACATATATCATTTGGAGTAAACCAAATATCATGGAATACAATACAACATATGCATGAAATGTGCTGGCTCTGTTATATTAAGTGTAAGTTCTAGTCATACAATACATCCATGTCAACCAGTAGTTCCAATAGTGGAACGTTACAACCACAACCGCCTGCTCCTCCAAAGAGATGTACTAGGTCTGTGAAGTGGAGAAGCCAAGGCTCGTTACAATACTGTCCAAGCTTTCTCTAAGGTACTCCCCTCGAAGCTGGGCTGAACAAAAGCCTTTACAATGAGTTATGAGGTTCTATTTATAGCAAAGGGTGGGGTGACCCTTGACATTCCTCTTTGTGACAGTTCATCTACCCTCATGACTCTTCATCTACTCTATGACTGTTACATCCAAATATTGACACTTGAACTTCCACTTGACACGACATTACATTACAATGCACATGTGCTCATGTGAGACAAAATGACTTGAGCAAGCCATGCAAGACATCACTGACACTTGGTCCGTTGTGGTGAGACCAACTCTTTGACATTCTTGTGATGGTGAAGGTGGTGAGATGATGCCAAGCTTGGTCATCCGTGATTGTGTGCATGCACCCCATGGCGACATCTTACTGAAGCGACCTCTTGCCTCCGTTGCATCCAGGTGCATTGGTGTGGATCCTTCATCCAACTCGTTTGCTAGCATGCGCATGGTCTTCTTGGTGCAACCGAACTGGTAGCACACTGATGCATAATGTTAGTGCTGATCTTCTAGTGTGTGCTGGTGGTCATGCACATCAACTGTCAACTACATGCTCAGCTCCAATCAGACTTGCTTCTTGTCTTCACCTTGGTGAGTGTGATGAATGGGTTGGATCGCAACCGTGCGCACAATGATATGCATGTTGCTGAATCCCTTGCATGTGATCAAAAACACTGCTCACCATGTCTCCTCCATTCCTACTGCTGGGATGGATCTATAATTTGTACAGGCGTAGCTTCATTCGTGAGTGCATGTTGCACCTCGTACTGTTCCTGTTCCTATTGCAACACATTCGCTTGCCTGTGCAGCTCATGTTCTTCCTTAAGTTGGTGCTTCAACACATGCAACTCCTTCTTTGTTCCACTCTCTGTCTTAGCGCGATCTCCATGTTGCACCATCACCTCATAGCTTGACTCTCTAAAGTTGCTTTCATCATCAATGGATCTACTTGTGCTAGCAACTTTGTTCCGCCTCTTTGTTGTCAACAACCTTCCTCTCAAATTCGTTGCATTTGGTATGATGCCTTCAGCTGATGTTCATGATGTTGTTTGCTGTGATGTTGCTGCCGTCATATCTTGATGTCTGTGTCTACGAACAACTTGATGTCTTCGTGGGTAGGCAAGTTCATAGACACTTGATCCATTGCATCCCCAAGTGCACTCTGAATGGTGTCTTCGTCTCTGCTCTCTTGGAAACCATTGTACATGTACTGCTTAGAGGCAGATGAACACCTGCGATACCTGGAGACATGGCAACACTCATGGCAAGCAATCTGTCAGTCTAAAACCAAAATGAACTTGAGAATTGACTTGCAACATACCTAGGTGACTGACCAAGAAGGTCGCACAATTTCCTCTAGGAGGTCTGGAGACTGATTTCCAAGACTGCGCAAGGCATAGTCTAGACTACTGGAAGGCTGACTGACTACTAGAACTGTGTAATGCATAGTCCAGTCTTGCTACCGACTATTGGAATTGCGTAATGTGCAATCTCAGCTGGCAATGGCTATAGGCTCAGTGACTACATTGTGCAATTTTATGGGCCAACAGTCACTGTCCCTCAGAAATGCACAAAATAGTCTTGGAGGACAGTGCCTAGGAAGAAATGCACATTTTTTGAGAGGAAGACAAAGCCTTTCTTCCCCAGATTGCGCAATGCTGTCTTAGTGAAGGCAGAGTCCGGGCCAAGGCTGGCCAAACTCGCCGACAGGCAACTGAAAGCAAATATGACAGTGAATGCATGGCAGCATCAAGTGAAAGCAGAAGTTATTGACAGTGCATGCAAACATTGAATGAAAGATTCAGTAAACAGATCAACATGCATGTGGGTGAAGCGAGTCACCGAATTAGCGACCGTTCGTGCAAAATAGTTTCATGCATGCGACAATAGTGAGATAGCAACGAAAACTGAAACGGTGCTAGTACAAGCTAGTATGTATCAAAATGACAGCAAGTGCTCACTGAAATCAAGCAGACAACGTTCATACAAAGCGAAACACAAAAAGCGCTAGAAATGCAACACAAGACATGGAAAGCAGGCTTACCCCAAAACAACTGAGCTGAATGTGTCGAAAACTCCTACATGCGATGTGGGATGTCAGAGCTACAAGGTTGATGTGAGGAATGAGCTCTGCAGCATCCGGTTGATGAGTTTTGATAAAATCGAGGTTGTGACACGCATGCCACAAATATAGGGAAAGCGACACTTGGTGGGAGGTTTATGAAATGATCCTTGCATGTAATCTCCAACTACCAAAAATAGGTCCCTGAAACGAGGGATTCCTTTGCATGCTTTATTGGGAGAAGGAGCCCATGCATGCAAGTATGTTTTTCTTGGTCCTAGAGGGAACCAGTCAACTTAGCTGCACATGCAAGTGGCTGCTCAAATGCTGGGAGAAAATGCGCATTTTTGGCTGGGAGCTGGGTTGGCTGCTCATAAGATTTGCACAATTTTTGGGTAGAGCGGCTGACTGTTGCCTAGATTTACTCAAATTCTACGCTGAGCAGCCTAGCTGGGAAGGATTGTGCAATTTTTTGGGTGAAGCTTCCTCAACAGAATTGCGCAATTCCGGGGCCCAGCAGGCTGCCAGATAGGATTTTGCAATTTCTAGAGGGAAGGCTGGTTTCCCTCAAGATTTGCACAAATTATTGAAGGAGATGCTCAACTTGCTGCTGGACCAAGTCTTGATTAACAACCTGTGAGGGGAATGCATCAAGGTTTGATCGACAGGCTGTCTTTCTGCAAGAAAATCACTGTAGCTTGTGTACTTGACGAAGCAAGACACGCTGTTGTGAAGGTTGGCAGGGAGGCTCCAAAACGAAGCTAAGGCAAAGTTTTGGAGGGTGGTTATAGCCACTACAATAGAACCCTAAGAAGGAATGGTTCGGTCTCGTCATGCTTAACGAGCCCTATACTGTTTAATTTTAACAAGTCTAGTACAGGTGTCACTCGATGTCATTTTCTTTTAAGAGATTTGAAAAAGACATAAAAATAAAACTCATTTAGCTCTTTAACCATAAAATTTAAAGGAACCCAAAGAAAGTAAAGCTCGACGTTTTTCATTTTTAGAGAGTTAGAAGAAAAACATAAGTAGAATCCATCAGGTTCTTTTTCTTTAGTTTAGTCTCTCAGGTCTGAAAAAGGATAAAATAATACAAGAGAGAACTCTATTGACCATGTTCGATCAACGTATACCTTTTTCATAAACAGTCCTAGCTCAATCCGTAAAAGGGGTAAACTTATACTGAGTGGATGATTGTTCATTTACTTTTACGAGTTCAAACAAGTATGTACTCGTCAATATTTTCTTTTTTGAAAAAGTATAAAAAGGGCTTAAAAAAGGACTTCATAATTTTTCACTTTTCGTAATTTTTAAAAAGCATGAAAAGCGATAAAAGTCTACTAAAATGTCAAAAATTGTTCATCTTAACACCGTAAACAATCCTGCACATTCAAACTCAGTAACCCGTTATAACTACTCAAACAAATGTTTTCCCTCTTAAAAGGATTGAAAATATTTTAAGCCTAAAAAACTTATAAAAGTGGGAAAAAGTAATTTATTTTTACCATTTGCATTTTCACCAGTTTAGAGCAGAGAGAGGAGTTTTTACTATAAAATTTCTAGGACTGATTCTGAGCCAACTGGTGGACGAAATCACGCGCCGTTTCCTCCAGGTAGAAGATATTTCCATAATTTAGCTTTCTATCCTTTTATTTTTTCATTTTAAGCTTGCATTTGGTTTTTTGGGACAAAGATTTGTCAAAAAATGCGCCCTCAGCCCTGTGCGAGTTTTTCTCAATCATGCCCACGCAGGCCGATAAATTTTTCCATACAGAAATTCTCGGATTGCACGGAATTCTGTTGGAAATTTCCACGCAGCTACGCCCTGTCCATAAAAGGGCAGCCGCGCAGGTGTTGTGGGCCATTTTTAAAACAAACTTTGGGGCCCAAAAACATGAAATGAATTTCAAGAAAGATTGTAATTGCTTTAAAATGGTCATTTCGGGTCATTTTTCTTGTTAAAAATGGAATGAAGGGAGAGAAAGCACGAAGCCAGTGATGTGGCTGTTTTGGTAGATCCGGCCACTTTGCGGGCTATCAGGAATTGCAGCCTCCTGAAATACTGGCTAATTCCTGGGATGAAAGCCCTGGTAGATTTGATGACATGGTTGGTGAGGACTTGGAATGCCCAGGAACAATGTTTCATGATTGGTGATTATCACCTCACCGTTGATGCTGATGACATATATTTCCTGACTGGGTTATCTCATCAGGGATCTGATCTTTCAATTTTTGGATTGAGAGTAGGGGGAGACACTACTGATGGATACTTATGGTGCTTTTGCAGGGGTGCACCGCCCAAAGATGGATATATTGACATTTAGTCCATCAAACTTTTACCCTTGAGGACCATTTCTTTCACTATTTGCAAACTGTGTGGCAGTGCTGCCCTCCATCTAGCCACCTGGGCACAGATGCAGACGACCGTGGAATGCTGGGAGTCCATGGTATACAACTGGTGCGAGGCAGTAGTGGTAAATATGAAGGGCTAGCTAACTAGGTGCAAGAATGGTAAACTGAAAAATTTCGGTTATGGTGCCATTCTAGTTGCTTTTTCCCTAGAAAGGGTTCTTATTCTTCCGCCACAACAGATTCGGGCAAATGAGGGGGGTTCGAGGGATCCATGCTTGATGAGGTGGGTTGCATTGATGGCACGCCATGGCGGTGACGGTCCTGTAGTGAGGTATATGACAAAGTTTTTTGACTAGCTGAGCGAGAAGATTGTTCTGATCGAGGACTTTCCATATGCCGGGATAGATTATAGAGGTGACCCTGATATCCCACTTCTAGCTGGGGCTCAATGGGGTGATCTAGGTAAGATTTTCTCATTTTGGCATATTTTCAAAGTTTTTTAATTTTTAAGTGTTTTTTGTCTTTAGAGGCTAATTTTCCGAAATGTATGTGTAGATGTGGGTCCAACCCGACTAGCCGGGATGAGATGGTACGATAGATGAGACGAGCATCCTATGGTTGTCACAACAGTGAACCTAGAGGCGGATGACATCTTGACAGAGTTGGAGCACAACCTTGAGAGGTTGACTGCCAACATCCCAAAGACTGGAGTTGATGACATTCCACGCGCCTATCAGAGGCACGTAGTTGGGGTTCCTAGGCCGCTCAGACGTTTGCTGCGTCGAGTTGCTCGTGCTATCGTGTGTTATCATGAGCATCACCATGCCTAGCTGTTCTAGTTTCTAGGACCATTTTTTACCTTTTGGTGTTAATACTATTCGGAAAATAAAAGGCCATGGGGCCTTATGTCCTCGGATGACATATTTTGTAGACACACCCAAACTCTATTTTAATGAAAAATCTGCTACTTTTATCTATGTTTATCTCAATCAATGAATGAATGAATATTTTTTTTAATTTACAAATGTTGCAAATGTCTATTTAACACATGATTCGCCAATGCATTTGTCAATGTGTTTAAATATCTCAGAATGTGTTGATATTCGATATAATCAAATTGTCTTTCCAAGAGATGGACTTGTAAAAACATCCTTAACATGGTTGGACTCCTAACCAAATAGACATTGTTTAAATGTAATACTACGAGCTGTGAATCTAACCTAACGATCAAACGCCAGATACCAAATGTGATGGCATCAGCCAATAGCTCAATGACTACACTATATTCTGCTATATTGTTCGTTGTTTGACCGAGACATATCTTGTGAATAGAGACTAGCTCATTATTGGGCAAATAGACAACCCAGGCTACGAAAGATAAATTCTGAGTACTATGACTAGTGCCATCAGCAAAGCCAATGTAAGTCAGAGAAAACGTCGACATCTGCAAATCAAGTGTAAAAATGAGATAAGTAGAAGAAGTAGTAGAAAACACTAATCTACCACACATACTTAAAAATGGTAAATAATGTACAAATCTTCACCAAAAATTTATGCAAAATATTTCTTTAGGTAAAGACCATTTATGGGCTTTCCCAAAGGAACACCATCGTAATCAATCAACTTATAGGCACCTTTAGCTAATACGCGTTTTATGATGTAAGGGCCATGCCACATGGGTTCAAATTTCCCTACACCTAGTGTGTCATGAGCTTGATCAGATACCAAGACTAGGTCACCTTCTGAATATGTATGAGGATTAACGTTCTAATCATATTGGGCTTTGACACGTTTCTGGTGAGCTTCGCTAGCCAATACGACATTATGATGATTTTCATCTAGATGGGCTAAGTGTACAAAGCATTCTTCATCTGCAGAGGTAGCCGATAATAATTCGATAGCTAATTTAAGAGATGGAATTTCACATTCAATAGGTAATACGACTTCCAAACCATAAACGAGTTGAAAAGTGGTAAAACCAGTCGATGTTTTTACAATAGTGCGGTAAGCCCACAGTGCTGAAAAGAGCATAGAGAGCCTGTTTCCTTTATGGATACCAAATATTGATTTAATAATATTGGTTAAAACTTTATTGACAACTTTGACGTGACCATTAGATTGTGGATAATACAGAGTAGAGCTATCATGGTGGAGGCCAAGTTGTGTGAACAGTTCGACCATCATAAAGTTGCAAAAATGACTACCATGGTCTGTAACAATAGCTTGTGGGATGCTGAACCAAGTAATCACATGATTGAAAATGAAAATAGCTGCATTTTTGCCGTCATATCTATATTTAGGAATCGCCTCTACCCATTTTGTAAAGTAATCGACTGCAAGGATGATATATCCATGCCCCCTGACCGAGTGAGGGTTATAAGTGATGAAGTCGATGCCCTATTTGGCAAAAGGACTGACATCTACAATTGGGTGAAGAGGAGTGGGAGGTGCTCGCATTTTGCGATCATAAATTTGGAAATTATGGAATTTTCGGACTGTAGTGATGTAGTCTTTAAACATTTACGGCCAAAAATATCTAGAACGTAATATCTTTCGGGCAGTAGCATACCCAGACATGTGACCGCCACATGCTCCAGAGTGGCAGTCATTCATAGTTTTTCAGCTTCTTCAAGAGTTAAACAATGTCGGAATAAAGAATCGGCACCATGACCATAAAGAGTGTCACCAATAATGTTGTATTGGTAGGATTGGTATCGTATTCACCAACGATTAGTTTCGGATAACTTAGGCCTAAATTTTTGTGTTTGGAGATATATAATGCTGTTTACATACCACGGATCAGACACACTAATAAGAAGAGATATTCTTCAACAAAAGAGTCTTCTGCTACAGTTTCTATATTAGTATAGGGAAGTCACACAATAGTTCGGCGAAAACCAAGGATTTCTTTGGTTTGGATTTTTCAAATTCTAGATCAAACTCTTATAAAATGATTATCCACTTCGAGTATTCCCCCCCTAGCAGTTTCTTCGTGAGAATATACATCATAGGGTTGCAATATGAAATGACAGGCATTTTTTGGAGAAGTATATAGTGATGGAATCGTTGAACAACTTGCACAACTGCCAAGGCTAGCTTCTCCACATGTGCATATTTAATCCCAATTTTAGTGAGACTTATACTCAAATAGTAAATCACATGTTCGCTGCTAGAATCATCCTCTTGGAATAACACCATGCCTATGGTGGCATCAGATGTAGCTAAGTACAAAAAGTAGTCTCAATGATAATCGGGTGGATGAAGTAAAGGCGCATTAGTCAGTGCATGCTTTAATGCATCAAAATATTTATCAACAAGCTCATCCCAAAAAAATGGAATACCCTTTTTCAATAGTCGAGTAAAACCCTGTGTTAGTTCAACATAATTGTGGATGAATCTACGCAAAAAGTTTGCTTTCCCTTGCAAACTTTGGAGTTGAGTTAGGCTAGAAGGAGCAGGAAAATTCAAAATTGCCTCTACCTTGAGAGGATCGACACGAATTCCTTCCTTTGAAACGATGAAACCTAGAAGGCGACTAGATTGCACACAAAAAACACATTTGTGCGGATTCAAGAAAATATTTTAATGCCTACACCTAATGAAAATCACTTTTAAGTGCATTGGGTGATCCTGCCGTTTCATGGAATGAGCTAGGAGGTCATCTAAATAAGGCTGAACAATATGCTTGATATCGTGGAATGCATAAGACATTGCTCGTTGAAAAGTTGCGCCAACATTTTTTAGGCCAAATGGGAGTTTGCGATAAGAAAAATTCCCCCATGGGCATATAAATGCGGTTTTATATTGATCGACATGGAGTAAGTTTATTTGATTGTCACCAGAAAATCCTTCCATAAGGGAAAACTTTTCATTTCTGGCACAATCGTCGACAATTTAATCAATATATGGAGTTGAATAATTGTCCTTGGGACAAGCTTTATTGATATCTTTGTAATAAACACACACTTGAATAGTTGCTTTCTTTTTATTAACGGGCACAATATTTGATACCCAATCGGTTAAAGGAACATGGTAAATAAATACTGCTTTTAGCAATTTCGCAACCTCAGTTTTGATAGCAACAAATTTTTGCAGATGTTTATGATGTAATAATTGTCTAATTGTTTACAGATAGGTTTTAATTTCATGTACAACAATGCTAGGGTCGATTCCTGGCATCTCTTCGTAGGATCAGGGAAAAAGGTCACGGAATTCCTGAAATAGGGCTTTGTAAGTTGAAATCTCTTGTAACGAACAAGAGGCTCCTATGTGAATATTTTCAATTATTCCAGGTTTCACTGAGATATCAATTGGTACTGCTGCCAATATGTTCCTTAAATTTTGTTCAAAACTGGAAGAAAGGGTAGATATTGGATTTTGAGGATCACTAAGGGTCTTAGATGAAAATAATGATGAAAAATTATTCTCAATTTTATCAAAATATGGTAAGAAAGTTGAATGATGATGAGTATTGTCCCATGGCACTTCATCAGTTAAAAATTTTTTGTTTAAAGGATTAGGCATATAGATTGGTTCCAAGCATGACAAATGAGAATATTCATCAATAATCATATTCATTTGATCATCATCAGATTTTGATGGGTTGGAAAAAGACTGAATGGCCTCATAGGCTAACTCAAAAGGACTACGAGGCATTTCATTACCATATAAGATCATTTCTGATTCTGATGGTACTTTCCATGGATCTCCCATTTCGAAAGTACTTGATGTAATCATGTTGATCTGTGCTTCATTCTGAAGAAGAATGGGTGGAGGAAGTGTGAAAGTTCTCCAAAGATGAGTCTTTGAGTAGGCCAAAACCAACTTCTTCATATGGAGTGGTCGATTTTCCAACAAATGGGATATTTACGGTAGAATTAGGGTAAGAGGTGTAATAGGACAATTGATCTACTTTCACAATTCTTCCTTTGTGAAGAAACATAATCATCCTAAAATATGACGAGACTACTGCCACCATGGCATAAGTCCAGCTCCGGCCAAGCAAAAGGTTGTAATCAAGTTGAGCATCAACAACCTCAATGTATATTACAACTATTTTTCCCTCTAACTCGATTGGAAAATCATTTAAAAGTCTATACGGATGAAAACCTCTTCCATCGAAGGCTTTCAAAGTCGTGGGAGATTGATTGATTGCTGGAGAACCTAAAGCTTTCCAACAAGAGATTGGAAATGATACATGTCGATGCTGCTTCATCAATAACTGTTTGAAAAACTCGTCGAGTTTTGATGTGAACTGGTATTTGAAAGGCCAGTTGGTGTGGGAGACACGGGACATGATTCTCAAGATCAAAAACAATAAAATGGGAGTCTTGAGGATCTATAGGTCCTATAGCTGATAATATAATTTCCTTTATGCTGGGAAAGTTTGCAACACTTCAAGGGCAGACATCGCCGAAGGTGACATAGCCAGATCTTCGACGATGTGATAATTTTGGGTAGCCCTCACATGAGGATTAAAGGCTGACTTAGAAGCATACCCTTAGGAGGTGGACGGATTACCATATTAGGATTTTGTTTTTCAATGTGTAATGGTTTAGAAGAAGGGGGAGTAGACGTAGAAGTTTGACCAGATGAACTGGAGTCATCTCCATTTTCAACAGGACTCTTTGATGTGTAATCTTTGGATCTCGTTGCTACCATAACTCTGGAAGACATCATCATGATATCTGCCGACGAGGATGAGGAGGATTGGTCGTGAGAGACCATTTTACTATCTTGAGGAAAAGGATCCTTCAAAACAACAGGTGTGGGTGAACTTTTGACGAATTTGGAAACTTCGGCCCGATGAGGGCACTCCTTAGTGTAATGATCTTCCTCACAAATCAAGCAAGGATATCGAGGTTTCCTCTTTTCGTCAGATGGTTCGTTCTTGGCTGATTTCTCCTTAGAGTAGTTGTCTTGTTTAGTTTTTCCTTTTCCCTTTTTCTTATTTCCGGATGACTTACCCTTGCTAGTAGATGAATCTACGACGTTGATTTCAGAAGTAATTTTGGGAGAAGGATCTTCGTCAGGTGAATTAGATAGAGCTGAAACTTGAACATTCTTAGAATTTTTCTTTTTGTTCTTAGTCTTCTGGCTCATAGAACCAATCATGCCATCTGCGGCATGTGATCCTGGAAGAGGTGGATTATTTGGAGTAGATCGGGGTAAATCTAGGATCTTTTCATACAAAGTACTAGACTGAGTATAAACAAGATCAAGATATTGAGCGTGGACAATTACCTACTCTTCAGTTACAACACCCCCTTTGGCCACATCTTCAATTATCACTGGTAAAAGTGATTTTATAAACCATTCAGCCAGAATCTAATTTAGAATGTAAACTTTAACTCGGCAATGTCTTCGTCTCCATTCGTGAATGTGATCTAAGATATGGGTAGACGTTGACTGCTTTAAAGAAGTCAAAATTTCAGTGCCATTGTCATACCAAATGGGTAACTGAAAATGGGCCAAAAAAGGATGTAGCAAGGGCATTGAACATGTTGAAAGAAGCGCGCGGTAATTCTACATACCATTTGGCTGCTGAACCGATTAGGGTTTGCTCGAAAAGTCGTAATATAATAGAATCATCATTTAACAAGTTGGACGCGCACCAAAGATGGTAGGTCATGACATGGTTGGACAAATATTCACCTGACTTACCTTCAAACTTAGGAATGTCATTGGGAAACTTAGTAGGAATAGCCAACCAATAGGGTAAATAAAGAAGTTTATCATTAGTTAACCAAGAGAGGCCAGGAAAATCCAATGTTTCAATGAAAGGCAACTAGCGATTGGGGTCTTGCAATGGATATTGATAAACCTGAGGGGCGAGTCCTGTACTAGGAGGAGGATATCCAAGATATCCTGAGCAGTTGGAATCTGCATACCTCCTGGGTATCCAGGATGAGCCATACTGTATTTCGGTTGAATAGGTTGTTGAAACATATGACCTAGGTACAGTTGATTCTGTAAGGCGAGATTCTGACCCATTTGACCTTGAATAAAATGTCCTTGAAAGGGTTGGCTTGGCTAGGGTTGAACTTGGAGAAATTGAGTTTGAAAAGGTGTAGCTTGAACAAACAAACTCTGGGGTAAACCTTAGAAAGATAGCCCTTGAAAAGGTACTTTCATATAAGGAACACTAGGCTGAACAACAGGTATTTGAGGTGTTGATGGAATCGTAGGAATGGATTGAACACCAAATGCTTGAGGTAAAGACTAAACAAGGGGTTGCATAGTAACCTGTGATGTAAGCGGGACAATTATTTGCGATACTCCTGGAATGGGAGTCCTAGGAAAACTTGAACTTGGGTTCTGAACAAACGTTGCCATAACAGACTGCCCTATGGTTTGATGGGTACTTTGGGAAGACTGTTGAAGTGATTGCTGGGCAGGTGTGGATGAGGTAGCTTGGATGGTTGGTTGGACTTGAGAAGACATACCTTGACAAGGTAGTTTTTGCATAGGTTGTGTTAGGGTCCTATAATAATAGGATTCATAATTTTGAATTGGATATGGTTAGTCTTGTAATATTGTACATACTTTTTCTTTTTGCAAAAGGTTTTCCATATTAAAAATTAAAAAATGTAAAGAGGGTATGTCCTAAAAAATAATCAAAGGACAAAAAGAAAGAGAAAAAGATAAAAAAAGTGAAAAATATGAACCCCCAAAAGAAATAAAACAGATCATGAAAGTGTGCAAATTCAAATGCCACTACTTTTTACCTTACTATGAAAAATAAGGTTGTGTGAAGCTTGTCAAAAATGCCACAATCCATGATGGTCAAATAGCTTAATCTTGACTCATTCATGCTTTAAATTTCATGTTAATAGATAGAGAATAAAGATCTAGCCAAACTGTTTAACCTTAGCAGATCAGTAGTTAGGTAGAGAATAAAAATGAGCTCATCAGTTTAATCTGAGCCATTGGAAGTTATAAGGTTAGAATTAGATAGTTTGCTTGTAAAAAGAAAAGGAAACAAATGGTCAGCAAGCTCAAATACACCCAATAAAATGAAGAAAATTGTTAGGATAAATAAAGGGTAGGTAGAAGAAAGGTTGCAAATGCACAAGGTTGTTGAGTCAAAAGTACATTTATCATGCTTAATCCTATGTTTCATGTGTAGAAGGATTTATGAGAAAGAAAAGATATTCACAAGCTTGTTTACTAATTTCCCCTCATTTCATTATAGCCCACATGTTTATTTGCTAATTTCCCCATTATCCCTTATAAATCCCTTTTTTCCCCTTATTTTGACCCTTACCCTTGGTTTCACACATTTCCTTAGTAATTACCTTTCAAAAACCACCCCCCTATTCAAAACCCCTTTTCCCTAGTGTGAAACCCATTCCCTATTGCAAATATTACCTTCCCACCTCATTAATTTCCCTATTTCCCTTCAAAACCCACAAAAACCCCTTTGTCCTAAGTTTTTATGCCCCTGCTTTATCTAATTAACTTCCCTGTTTCATATTTCCTCGACAAATCGATTTTAACCCACCAACCCTTGGTGTGGTTAAAAAACCCCACACATAAACCATGGCCCCAGATCTGATGGTACACATCCATATCGCTTGGATTCATCATCCGATCAATAATGGCCCGAGAAAATGTGAGATTCGTGATTTTGCCTGGGCACTGTTCTACTACGTGGCGGCACTAGGTGAGATCATGTGCTCACAAAAAATACTGCTCGCCCTCTAAAAGTGGTGTGATGGCCCAAAAAACCATCTCCTCGCCCAGACCAAAAACTGCCCACTGTTCATTTATATTTTTCGCGCCAAATTGTGACCGTTACTCGTTAAAAGGCCGAAAAAGCCCCAAATTGCTCTTTTCTTGCATTTTTCACTGTAAACTGCTGCTAACCTAGTTGCGACACCCTAAACTTGAAAACGACCAAATTGACCATCGGTTGCTGCTTGAAGAAGCTATGGACACCTAATTGAAGCAACCAATTGACAATTGAAGCCACCGTACCCTCTGCATTCACCACTGAACCCAGTTTGCAAGCCAAACCATCGATTTCCAGGTATTCTTGGGAAAAACCAGAACAACCCTTCAATTTGAAAATACACAATTTAAATTGAAAGCTTAATTAATTGAATTAATTAAAGAAACTTGGCTAAATTGAAAAGAAACCTGCTATACACCCCAAACCCTTGTGTAGACTGTAATTACCCACCCACTCTACCAGAGCTTCCAAAAATCACTCCTAAAACCCCTCAAAGCCTAATTCATATCTGTAAACCCAATTATGGCTTCCCAAACCTCTTTGGACGTGAGACCTCTGCAAACCCATCACCTGGACATCGACCATCTTGCATTAGAAGACAAAAATTTCCAAATAAAAGACACAACTTCCCCTGCTTACCTTCTAAAGTTCCACTGTTGGAGTAAGGAAAAGTTCCTAAACTAGAATGATGACATCCACCTTTAGGAGTCTAATTTTCCCAAGTATTTGTTACCAGAAGTACACCCATTCCCAGACATCATCCACTTCTATCGTGCTTGCTACATTCCCAACCAAAGAGCCATTGTCACCCCTAACCAACAAGTATTTTTACCATCACTACAAAATCCATTAACCAAATGCTGCAGGTCCAACCAAGCCCTAATGATACCCCATTGTCTATTGGAGACTTGTTGGACCTCTATACCAAGTTAGACCTTCCCAGAATAGCCCAAATTTTCCAGACTTTCATCATAGAGGAATTCCATACTCCCAAAGATAATCCCCCTTATGTTGCCACCATTTTTTCTGAGAGAGGTAGAGAGATTATTACCATGCTCTCTTTCATTTTAGGATATACCACAGATGAGCATGTGGATGAGGTTGTCGTGGACTTCCTTTCCATATTTAGCCCAGGCAAGTCTTGCTGTAATTTACAATTATGCTCAGTTCATATAAGGTAGGATACATGAATAGTTCACCAGATTACCTACTGGAAGAGTCTTCAAGTACTCTTTTGTATTATTTCATATGTTCTTGTATTATCAATCAGAAAAATTCCTTGTCAGCATCCAGAAGTTGGATACCAAGGGAAATCAAAGATCAGTTATTTATTAGACACCCTTGATCCAAAAGTACTCCACTACATTCACTTATAAGGACTTCATTGATTAATTTGTCCATCTAGTCATGAATATGCTAACCAGTAGCCCTCAACCTAGAATCAACCAAGAGATCAAAAGGGTGTTACAGTTGGCCAAGAACAGTAAGTTGGAAGACTGGTATCTGTACCAGAACCACATAGAGATAATAATTTATGGATGCCAACTTGCCCCTTACAAACTGCCCAAATACCTCCCCATGAGAATATTTGCACTAGAATACTTTAGGTAGATTATCAATTCTAATGAAGTCAACTTCCTAGCAGCTAGGAAGAAAACCCAATTCAAGATGAAAAATCAATTGGGCCCTTCATTTGCAATACTAGAGAAGCTGGACAAGAGGCTGATAAGATGTTGTAGCAAATGAAGTTCAAAAATAGTTTTATTTGGAAGTATGACCCTTATGGAGTCATAAATAAACTGAGGATCAAGGTCAAGTTGGGACCTTTCATCCATCATCCCAGACCAGACATTGAGAGGTTTGCTAACCAATCAGAATGGTTGGAAAACACTCTAATTGACACGGACAATACAATAGTGGATGTAGAAAATACATTGATTAATGTAGAAAGACATATTGATGAAAGTTCTTTCGTGCAGGTTCGAGAACTAGGAGAAACAATGAATATTCCTCCTCTTTTACAGACTCCAACAAATGAGGAGAGAAACCCAAAGAGAAACAGGGAGGAGGGTTCCAATTCTACTATGGGAACCACAGATGAGAAGTTCGAGATCAGTTTCAAGAAGAGGCCCAAGCTGAATCCTACAACTGAACAGGAGGAAACCATTGAATAAGTGGAAATTAATGACACTGATACAATGGTGGAAAGAAGTAAAGGTACAATAGATTTAGAAGAAACACAACAACCCTCAACATCAAACACTCAAACTATTGAGAGACAACTTAGTGTTGAGGTTTCTTCTTTCACCAAGCCAACGAATAAAGAAAAGGACATCAAGGACAGGTATAAAGAAATTAAGTTAAGAAATTAGAAGTTGAAGGTCGAAACCTATGCTCAATACTTCAAGCACACACCAGCAAATCAAAGTAGGTTGATGTCAGTTTTTGACATCAAAATAGCAAAAATGCAGGTTTCATTCATGCAGCCAACTGTCCAATAACCAAAGACATCAGCTGACTAAAGAAAAACAGACTTTGAGGTGTTGGCCAAGGATGTTCATCCCATTGACCAGATTGAATTCCACAAGCAAGCAGGAGAGATGATCTACTCCACCTTGACAGGAAAGGCCATGGCTGCACATAAGTTGTAGAGTTCATTAGATAACATTATAGCTCAATAAAAATTGGAAAAGGCCTCCTCACAAGCCAAGGAAAACATGATCAAGTCATTGGAGGACTTGTAATTGAGCTAGGACATGATCCCAATGACATCAAGGTTGCTGAGAAATTGATCAAGAAGAAGAATGAGGACATTGCAGCTCTCAAAAAAAAATTGAAACTTCCTCATTCAGAGCACCCACAAACAAAAGAGGTCCTGGAGAGCCAAACACATCAGGAGGAGATGATGGACCTGGTTCTACAATTGAATGATCAACTAAAGGAAATGGAAAAGGAGTTAGATAGCTTGATACAGTTAAAACAAGCTAGTCTGGAGACTGCCCCTGCCACTGTTATCCCAATAGTTACTACTGCAGTACCATCCACCTTGGCAGCATCATTAGCTCCTACAGCTCCAATGGCTACAACCCTCCCAACTTCCACAGCGTCTACATTAGCAATAGGGTCAACAACAACAGCTCAGCCAGGTGATGAGGCTAGTAAATTGGTCAAGGCAATGGAAGACATGTCCATTCAGACCACAGAAATGAACAAGATCAAGGAAAAGGTAACTAGTCTAGAGACTGACTATAAGATTGCAAAAATTATGCACAAAGAAGAAGTGCAAAAATAAAGCAGGATGAATGAAAGAAAAAAAAGCTTGGAGAAGGAATTGACTTTAAAGCAACCACTTGGCCAAGCCAAGGAACAATTGTGGGCCAATATCATTGACTCTGTCAAGGATATTTGGCCATCCATCCAAGTAATTTTTGAGCAAATTAACTTAGTGAAGGAGGCTACAAAATCCATACAGAGAGTGAAAACAGAACTGGGAGATATGCCAGAGGAGGCCACTAGCATCATTCACTTCCTCAACTCCAAAAACAAGTATGAATTAGAGGAGTTGGAGATACCTGACAGTACATGTACACTACTGGAAGTAAAAAGGGTCCTCACCAAGAGAAATTTAATGATAAACCTGGAAGATAAGTGCCAAACCATGCAACTGGCTATAGATAATTTCATGGTTAAGTTTGAAGTTTTGAGGCAAAAGGGTCTGCTGAATCCCTTAGTAATAAATGATAAATTAATGCCATAGGAGGACTACAATAGAAGAATTAGAGAAGTGGCCAGAGATCAGGTAAATACTTCCTCTATGAAGGGATGCCTACTGGCAAGGTCTTATACCAAACTTTTGAGAACTTGTTTTACCTCCAACATGAGGTAAACACCTTTTTGTAAATAAACCAACTTTTGCCAAATACACTGAGGCAGATGAAATATACAGGAAGATGGTAAATATCCAGTTACCAGATGTAGAAACATGGGAGAAATTGAATGACTTACTGTAGAAATACACAGTCAAAATGTAAAAATGTACAGTAAGGGTGAAAAATCACAGTAAAAGGATAATGACAGGCCAACCAGATGAAAGAGTATAAGGTAAAAGTGTATTAGTTGAAAGATCAGAGTAAGAAGAGCATTCAATGTAAAGACCAACAACAAAGTATAGATAAAAGGGAAAATATCAGAGCATAAAGACAACACAACCTAATAAACAGGGACAACATACATCAGTTGAACATCTGTCTCTATCTTCTTCCATGAAGATATTTCTTTCTCCTAGATTAATTCGCAAGACAATTTGGGATTTTTTGTAAATTATTTTTGTATAAATACTTCATAATTCAAAGTATTGAGTGTGGATTGCTATACATTTGTAGAGTTATTTTGATCATAAACATAAGGGTTATTGTACCAATTTTTCAAGTCATTAGACTGGACCAAGTAATAAAGAGATTGCATTACATGATTCATGTGTTGAGCTATTACTGTGAAGTATTTTTTTTGTCAAATTTGTTACTTTCTTATGTTTTTCACAAACTTAAATGTTATCTAAAGTTGGATAGTTGAATGAATTAACCGGAAATTTATCTCAGAATTTGTTTAAGTACACTCTATTTTTAACAGTTGATCATTTCCATGTTTTCTTCTGATATCCAGATCTGAGAATCCTTAATTTCTCTCCCATCCCGGTTGACCTCTTTCACTTTCTTCAATCCGGCCTAAGGAACCCTTAATTGCTCCTTGGATCCGATTGAAAACCACTTCACCATCCAGCCTTGAGATCTGAAGTAACTCTGCTATCTTTCCCTGTAGAAACTGTTTTTAGAACTTGATCTGGTCCTGTTTACTTGACATTTGAACCCATATCCCAGTGGTAAAAGACACCCCTCTTTTCATCTAAGTAAGTGATCCCACCACCAAATCCAAATCCAAACCAAAGTACAATGATAACTAGCCTAAAATAAAAAAACTAAACAAAGTTAAAACATAAAGAGAGAGCCCTCTCTGAGCATTAGGAAGGATAGATCCTAATCTCTAAAGTAGGTTTGTGGTTACCTCTAAACATTTCTTTCTAATCAACTCTAGAGAAATATTGGAGTGATAACATATTAGCGACCATACTGGGGAATTTCGATCCTTAGTGTAATAACACTTTAAGGAAATATTAATTCTCATCTTGTGCCCCTTAAGTTCATTTTAGAGTTGATGTTAAAAAGCTTCAAAAAAAACAATTAAAAAATTAAAATTCTGGCTCCAAAGAAGACTCACTATACCAGGGAAAATCCTGATCCAAACCCTGCTACAATAGTTGATGAACCTGACAGAATTTTAAGAAAACCAAAAAAGGTATAACTCGAGCAAGTAGTAGCCAATTAGTTAAAGCAAATTCACTCCCTGAGGAATTATCAACTTTACAGGAAATTCCATTTGATTTTTCATTTGACCTCTCACTGTTTAGAACTAAATCAGAAAATGCAATTCATGACACTGTGTTAGACCTTAATTTTATTCAATTCATTGAGTCAAAAAATGTGCCTATACATCCAGATTTAGATAAACTTGTGTTGGATACTTTTGACAAGCTAGAAGATTTAACCTTTACATTGATAATCCATATAGATAATTCCTACCTTCAACAATTAGTTGAAGTAGCTGCCCTCACTACTGCTGCCTCTGAAAGTTCTGCACAATCTTCAAATACTATAAATACACCTTCATTTACTACCACCTCACCTATAGTATCCACCAAATTTCATTCCCCTAGACAAAATATTCATCAGTTTCCCATCCAACCAAACACCTCAACTGCATCTAGTTCATCTCCATCCATTTCAAGCCCTTCCTCAAGCATCACTACTTTGTCCCCTAGTCAAACCAAAATCTCAGCCATGGCAGATCGATATGCACCTTTGGTTTTACTAGCACAGCTCCATGCCATGCCCCAAGATTACCAAAGAAAAATCTTTTTGTGTGATGCTACTGGTCAGTATACCGCCTAACAACATGTGAACAAAATGACTAACTATTTTGAGTTGCATGAGATTGATGAATTTGATGTCCAAATGAGGTTGTTTGCCCAAACATTAACTAGGGATGTTAAGAAATGGTTCAAAGGTTTACCTGCTAATCATATTGCAGATTTATCTGCTTTTCATAGATTATTCATTGATAGATGGGAGACAAAGAAAACCATCTGCAAATACTTTCTGAATATGATAACATTAGAAGAGCTCCTAATGAGTCAGTTCAAGATTATTGTACTAGGTTCAATAACATCTACAATGCAATCCATGTTAATATTAAGCCTCCACCAGACCTAGCACTCATCAAATTCCCTGATGGTTTTGACAGGGATATTTCATACCAATTAAGGGAAATAAACCCTGAAACATTGGAACAAATGCAAAGTAATGTTGTTAGTGTAGAAGCCAATCTATTAGCTAAGAAAGCTAGGATGAGAAATGAAAAAATAGTTGCTATTAAAGAGGAAACCTCCACATCTAATGGTAAAATAGATAATTTAGCAAATAGTGTTGAAAGAATAATGGATAGATTAGAAAACATGGAAACAAAAATTCAGTGGGAGAATCAACAACCTCCCCCAATAAGAAACCCCAACTTCAGGAAGAATCCTAACACTGGAAAGAATGCCATACCAGATCAGCAAATTAGACCACCCTTCTAGGAAAACTATTCTGAGGGTTCACAAAACCATGAGGGAGAGGATGACACGCAGATAAACTTATTAGGGATTAAAAATGAAGATGTTGTTTTTCTTAATCATGAAGAGCAAGAATTGTACATGCTGCAACAATTAGAATTAGAATTTGGAGAGTCTTTTGACTTTAAACAGGGCTATGAATTTGCTATATATGAGGTTCACAAATAGTACAACCTTAGAAGTAAAAAGAATAATGAAATTCCCACTGACAGATCAATCCAAACCCAAACTAAAAAGATAACAGAAGCTCCTGTCACCAAAATCCTACAAATCCTTCCTAGGGGAACTTAGGAGACTTCCATCCCAAAAATTGTAGATATAACTTCATCTAAAACTCAAACTCAAAATGTTATTCAAATCATTCCAAATAAGAGAATTCAAAACAAAACTGTTGAAACACAGACTGAAGTTCCAAGTACATAAAAAGAAGATAAAAACACACAGACCACATTTTCCAATGAAGATCTCATCCAATCAAGCAAAAATCAATTGCCTTTCAACATTAACACTGAGATAGCAAAATTGAGAATATCAGTTCCTTTGACCGAGCTAGTGAAAAATGAATCATATAGATCACAAATCATTGAAACATTGAATACAGGTGAAGGAGAGGATGTTGTGAATTTGAATGATGATCAACTTGAGTTATTGTTTGGCCCTGAAGTAAATGGTACACATTAGCAAGGGGGTATCCCTCCTTTCTACATTAGCTTGAACATTCATGACAAAATCTTACATAATGCTATGCTAGACTCAGGGGCATCCCATAACTTAATGCCAAAAGTTATCATGGAGAGACTAAACTTAGATATCACCAGACCATATAAGGACCTCTTTTCCTTTGACTCTAGCCAAGTTAAATGCCTCGGCTTGATTAAGGATGTGTGTGTAACTCTAGTCCAATGCCCAACAAAGAGTATTGTCATGGACATAGTAGTTGCTGACATCCTACCCAAGTATGGAATGCTGTTATCTCCCTCATGGGGAGAAAAATTGTAGGGATATTTACAATTAGATATGTCATATGCCACCATCTCTGTTTTTGGTCAACAAAGAAAAATTTATAGAGAAACATTGATGAAATACATGGTGAGTAGTGCATAAAAACCACGTAATTTCCCTATATACTCCAAGCATTTTGATATGGACTCTTTCATCTTGTATAATTCAGAACATGACAAAAATGAAATCACAGCTGTAGAGGAAAAGTATAAAGCTCCTGATAGTGAAAACATTTTTCATGAGTCCCTATGGCATTTGGATTTTGATGGATATGTGAATAGGCTAGGAGCAAGTGTAGGAGTGTGGATTCACAACATGGAAAATAATCATTCTGAAGGTCATGAATTTATATTAAACTTTAAATGCAAAAACAACATGGCAGAATATGAAGCTCTAATCTTAGGACTACAAATGGTTAGAAAACTTGGAGCCAAGAGAGTTTCTATAATGGGAGACTCAGAATTGATTATTAAACAAATCAAAGGTGAATACTCTGTAAATAATCCTAGACTTAGCCAATATAGAGAGACTGTCCTAGATTTGGTTAAAGACCTTTTGGAAACTCATTTTGCTGCCATTCCTAGGAAAAAAAATATGCAAGCCCACAGTCTGGCCACTTTTGCTAGTACTTGAAAATTTCCTTTTAGTGCAACCACCATTGCACTACAAAAGTGAGACATAGGTCTGTTATACCTGACAATTTGAAATATTGGAAGATTTTCTCACAAGATTCTAAAATTTATGATTTTATGAATGCTGAAGGTGAGTTTCAAAATTATAATATAGATACAGATTGTACAGTAGACAATGACATAGATAGTGGGATCGATGTAAATATTTTAGATATAGGTAAACCCACTAATTTCACTAAAGTAGAAATATATAACTTAGAAAATGTAGGAATATAAGAAGTAATGAATGATGATCCTGAAATTTTAAACCTTAAAAATAACTTTTTTGCCTAAGGGATTAGTCCCATTAGAAGATTTGTTTGATTCAAATGATGTAGCTAGGAAACCAAAAATGGAGCCTTTAAGAGCATATATAGAAGAATGTAACATAGGAACTGAAGAAAGACCTAAGTTCATTAAAATATCAAAAGCCTTACCTCCAAATGAAAAGGTTAAATATATAAGTCTGTTCAAAGAGTTTCAAGATGTCTTTGCCTGGAGTTATGAAGACCTAAAGTCTTATGACACCAGCATAATTCAACACAAGATACCCATCAAAGAAGATCATAAACCCTTTAAACAGAATCTTAGGAGAATTAATCCAGTTCTTATGCCATCAATTGAAAAGGAAGTAAAAAGGATGTATGATGCCCAAATCATAGCTCCCATTAGATATTCAAATTGGGTCTCAAACTTAGTCACTACTAGGAAGAAAACAAGAGAAATCAGACTCTGTGTTGATTTCAGAAACTTGAACAAAGTCTCATTAAAAGATAACTATCCTCTCCCAAAGATGGACCATATTCTTCAGAGGGTAGTAGGCTCATCCAAAATTTCATTACTTGATGGATTTTCTGGATACAACCAAATCTTAGTTCGACAGAGGATCAAGTAAAAACTGCCTTTACTACTCCTTGGGGTACTTTCATGTATTTGAAAATGCCTTTTGGATTAATGAATGCAGGAGCAACATTTCAAAGAGCTATGGATATAGATTTTGCCAAAGAAATCCATGACTTCCTAGTTGTTTACCAAGATGACATCACAGTCTTTTCTAAATCTGATAATGAACATCTAGATCACCTGAGAAGAGTCTTCATTAAATGCAGGAAATTTTGTATTTCATTAAATCCCAAAAAGACACTCTTTGGTCTATAAGAAGGTAAACTCTTGGGACAAATAATATCCAAAGATGGAATTAGAATAAATCCTACTAGAATAGAGGATATATTGACCATCACTCATCCTAGAAACATCAAAGAATTACAGTCATTTCTAGGTAAAATAAATTTTCTTAGGAGATTCATTTCAAATTTAGCTAAATTAATTAGAGAACTAAATAACATGTTAAGGAAAGATTCAACACTTAAATGGACAGTGGAAGCTAAACAGTCTTTTGAGGCCATCAAAGAAGCCCTTACCAAAACTCCAGTCCTCATAAGTCTTGATTTCCAAAAAGATTTTATAATTTTTTATTTTGCTTCAGAACATACTATTGCAGCAGTCTTGTTGCAAAAGAATGATCAAGGATATGAACAGCCCATTGCATTTTTCAGTAAATCTTTAAGAGATGCAACACTAAAGTACAACATAATGGAAAAACAAGCACTAGATTTAGTGAAAGCTATTAAAGATTTCAGAGTGTACATCTTATATTCACACATCATTGCTTATGTTCCAAATTTAGTAGTATGGACATTCTGACACAGAATGGGCCTGAAGGAAAGAGATGCAAATGGATTGCCACTAATATGATATAGAAATAAAGCCTACAAAACTTATCAAAGGCCAAGGTTTAGCTAAACTCATGGATGAATTCTATTTGTCAGGCCTTAGATATAAATTTCATTGGTGCCCTAGATGATCAGAAAGAGATGGCAACTCCAAAGATCAGTGAAGCTTTTACAGATTCACCTTGGTATGCAGATATCATATTTGTCTTACTAAACTTACAAGCTCCTCCTGGTTTATCTAGAACTAAAGCTAGATTTTTGAAAATGAAATATTGTATCATAGATAATGCTTTATTTTGGAAAGATAATGGTGGCATTCTATTAAATTGTTTACTAAAAGATGAAGTTGATAAATTATACAAGAATTTCATGCAAGAGATTGTGGAGGACACTTGTATTGGAAAACAATTGCTGACAAGATTCTAAGGGCTGGTTTTTACTGGCCCACTCTTTTTTCAGATGTCAAGAAACATGTGACCTCTTGTCATAAGTGCAAAATATTTGAGGGTAAAAGGAAGCTCTTACCTTTACCTCTCAAACCCATATCCACAGAAGTGCCATTTCAACAATGGGGTTTAGAATTCATTGGGGAAATTCACCCAGCCTCCTCAGCCCAGCATAAATGGATTTTGATAGCCACTGATTACTTCACCAAATGGATAGAAGCCATCCCTTCTAGACAAGCCACAGACTTTGTCATTATCTAATTCGTTGAAAAAAATATCTTGTCAAGATTTGGATGCCCCCAAAATCTCATTACTGATAATGAAACTTCTTTTAAATCCAAGAAAATGGTAGACTTTTGTAATAGATATCACATTACCCTTGGCCATTCCACTGCCTATTACCCTCAAGATAATGGACTTGCAGAATCCTCAAACAAAAGCCTTATCAATATCATTAAGAAACTACTGGAAGACAACAAGAAGACATGGAACAAAAATTTGGTCAATGCCTTATAGCCAGACAGACTAACTACCAAAAAGTCCATTGGTACATCTCCTTATCAGTTAGTATATGGAATGGATGTTGTTTTTCCATCCTCTTTAGGAGTACCAATGATGAAGATCATCCAAGAGTTGTAGGTAGAACCAAATGATATCCAAAGAAGGATAAATTAGACAATACACTTGTAGCAAACGTGAAAAGAAGTCTATGTTAAATCACAAGTAATCTAGGATAATATCAAAAATATTTTTGATAAGACTAAAGCTGATGTTTTTTACATAGGTGATAAAGTTCTTAAATGGGATTCTAGAAGAGGAGATAAGGGAAAACATGGCAAATTCGATTTTCAGTGGCAAGGCCCTTATGTCATTTATGGTTACATAGGTAACAATCCATTTTTCTTGAGAGAGTTAGATGGAACAGATCTACCAGGAGGACCTGTCAATGGTAGAATGCTGAAGCATTACTTATCCATAGATTAATAGTAATTCACTTTACTTTACTCATTGTATATAACATTGCAGAGTTTAGATTGGATTGGATGGTAATCTTTTGAAGTTGAAGCCCGGAGAGAAGGCCCTGAGCTTTAAAGGGTTCACCATCATAAGTATGAATAAAGCAGAATCATAGAAGAGCAGTTTACAAGTTAACTACAATCACAGTTTCAAAGACTACTGATCTTAAATTTCTTGACATTTCACCAAGAAATGCCATCCCCATGTGGAGCCACTGTTAGGGTTCTATAATAATAGGATTCATAATTTTGAATTGGCTATGGTTAGTCTTGTAATATTGTACAAAATTTTTCTTTCTGCAAAATGTTTTCCATATTAAAAATTAAAAAATGTAAAGAGGGTATGTCGTAAAAAAATAAGCAAAGGACAAAAAGAAATAGAAATAGATAAAAAAAAGTGAAAAATATGAACCCCAAAAAGAAATAAAATAGATCATGAAAGTGTGCAAATTCAAATGCCACTAATTTTTACTTTACTATGCAAAATAAGGTTGTGTGCAACTTATCAGAAATGCAACAATCCGTGATGGTCAAATGTCTTAATCTTGACTCATTCATGCTTTAAATTTCATGTTAATAGATAGAGAATAAAGATCTAGCCAAACTGTTTAACCTTGGCAGATCAGTAGTTAGGTAGAGAATAAAAATGAGCTCATCAGTTTAATCTGAGCCATTAGAAGTTATAAGGTTAGAATTAGATAGTTTGCTTGTCAAAAGAAAAAGAAATAAAGGGTCAGCAAGCTCAAATGCACCCAATAAAATGAAGAAAAAATGTTAGGATAAATAAAGGGTAGGTAGAAGAAATGTTGCAAATGCACAAGGTTGCTGAGTCAAAAGCACATTTATCATGATTAATCTTATGTTTCATGTGCAGGAGGATTTATGAGAAAGAAAAGATATTCACAAGCTTGTTTACTAATTTCCCCTCATTTCACTATACCCCACATGCTTATTTGCTAATTTCCCCATTATCCCTTCATCACTTATAAATCCCTTTTTTCCCCTCATTTTGACCCTTACCCCTTGGTTTCACACATTTCCCTAGTACCTAAAACCCCTAATAATGTCCATTTGATCGGCATCCTGTCAGTTACATTTGTGAATTAGTGACAATCGGCTCTGAACCTCCTGGCAGTGCCTTACTCGGTCTCGTACTTTGAGCCTTCTACCCACCTGCTTCACCAACCTTACTCCTTTAGTAAGACTTATCATTAACATATCACTCACTACATTTCTATTTTATCAATAATACACTTTCTTTGTCAAGCCGGAGCTTGTCTCTGAACACTAGGCCGGGCTAAGCCTGCCCAGAAGGAATGGGATGAATCACTGACTTACTCGTGCAGCCTGAGCTCCTATTCCTCAGATAGAACCCTGATTCCTTCCACCCGCCCGGCCTTCATTCGGCGAACAAGGAAAGATTACAAGCTGAGCACCCCTGCCTGACTGTCATCCAAATGAAGATGACTTATCCTCTTTACTTCATGTGTTATGATTAACACTCTCTCTAACGACCCCTGGACCTTCTTTCTAAGGGTCACTCTCCCCAAAGGTATAGTTCGGGCGAGAACAGCTGCCCACCTAGACAACTATCACGATTCTTGCTTGCTGCACATACTGCAGACATATCCTATTACTGTTTCCACCCACCCTTCATTCAGTCACCCGGCCTTCATTCGCTGTCTGTGCGAAAAGGTCCGCCGCTCCGAACTCTTTCTTTGCCATGGACTTGGATATGCCAAGCAAGTGAAACCGCGCTCTTGTCTCACCCCTCCCTCATCAATGTCATCTCATGTTATATATGAGACCAACTGGATCAGTGTGGTTTTCGTGGTATCTCGTACTTACCGCTTGATGCGGCTAGGAAAGAGAGAGGATAAGCGTCTCAGTCCACCAGCTACAGGCCCACCAGCTTACCTTCTTATGCCCAACAGCCAGCCATCCCAGCGATGCCATCCATCCCATCCAGCCATACCAGCAAGCAAGACCAGCCGGCCGTACCACGCCTTGAGATATGGGAAATTCACTACTAAAAGGTGGCGTATCCAGCTACTCTGAGTTGACGGGATCTCTGCTAAAGGGTTATGCCTGTCAATTAGGACCCCTACTTTCTTAAGCCAACATCAGGTTCAGGCGAGTTGTGATCCCTGAGACGATTGCCCAGTGGGTGGTGGCAGAAGCAATTGGATTAAGGGAGAATGCCTTTTGTGGCTCATTTGTTCCAGATTGTTCCCTTGTTCTTGATTCCGAGGTTCTTGTTGATTTACCATGCTTTTGAATCCCCTAATTGTTGCTGTGTTTCGCTAACCATGCTTGAAGCTTCGGTGTTGCTTGCTTGATGGTGGGACACAGTACTAAGAAGGGACTTTTGGTGTAAGACAGTACTAAGAAGCAATGCACTATTACCTCCTAACGGCCTAGAAGACAGAAGATCACTTTGGCTGGTTCAAGATAAGCACTATGGAAATAACCAGATGGAAAGAAAGAGGTGCCGTTAGGCCGCTCGACCATAGGGAGAGGAAGAAGAGCTTTCCTTTGATCCCTAAGGCCGGACAAGAAGAATCGTGTCAGAATGCTGACCTTGCTTATGGATAGGAAGAAAGAAAAAGAAGAATCAAACTAGAGCTGCCCTTCGGGGGCTCTACCCTGGTTGGGTTGAAACAGAATAAGAATGGGGTTGTCAGCCAGAGCATTTCACCGTTATCTATATCACCCTCATCTCTATCACCACCGGAAGCCAGCCAGCCTGAGGAAGCATTCATCTATCTCTGGTCTCAGCCAACACAACTCTACCATATGGAGCAGCTAGTTATGCTCCACAGAGGAGTTACACACCTTCAGCATTCAGCTATCTCATCATCTCACCGTCATCCCGTCTATCTATCAACGTCATTTATCTCCACGGAGGACAGCCTGAAAAAGCATTTCTCTCTATCACTGTCTAACCGTCATACCGTAGGGGATTTGAGATCTATTCTATTTCACGAAGGTCTTCGTGCTTGGATGGCGGCTCAACATCAAACTCATGAAACCCTTATATCCCTGAGGAGAACCCTAATGCAAATATTGAGCTCGTAGCAAAAAAGACTTCTACTTTTGGCTGCTAATTCGATTGGGGCTGGCTCATGCCGGATTCAGTGTCTTCTGGGGTTAGAGACAGATTGGTTCTTTATATGAGATGAGATGAGCGGAGATCTCATTAGGCGTTAGATTAGGTTTGGTTTGGTTAGATTAGATAAGGACTTCATTGATGCTTAACGGTTTGGCATTCTAGTTATACTTTGGCTTTGACCAAAAGAATAGACTCTTAGCAGGACATTAGAGGGTAAGGTCCGGCAGGGTGAGCAAGCGAACTCTCGACTAAAAGGCCGCCATCGCTCTCAATATAAGGAGAGGGAGAGGTGCCGTTAGGCCACTCGACCATAGGGAGAGGAATGGGCATATGTCATTACGGTGAATGAATGATCCAAGCATGATCCCTGCCCTGCCTGAATGAGATAGGTCATTTCGTGAGAAAGATTGTCACTGATCTGATTAGGTCCGTCAGGGTGCGTAGCACGCTCGACTAATAAGGCCGCCATCGGCTCGACTGATAAGGATGCGTAAGCAGGCTCGACTGTTAAGGAGAGGACCCTTTAGGGGGCTCGACTGATAAGGAGAGGAGAGGAGAGATTGGTTCATTCTTTATATATGTCATTACCTATCTCATCCTGACATGATGCCATTGAGAGAGATCGATTTGGTTCATTTCGACCAGTGATTCCAGTCATGAATGAGATCTATTATATATGTCATTTATTACATGTCTCATAGAAGGTCTGATGAGGGCAGTCTTTCACAATTATGAATTGATTCGCGGAGGCAAGGTTTCTAGGTGTGAAGAAAGGGAGCCCATAGCACCCCAACCAATTCAAGATTATTACTTACGTTGATTCACCATGAGAGGAGCATAGGAGACAATCAATGTTTAGGAGCTGCTGAGTACAATTGAGCGAGCTTTAGCAGCTGGATGATGGATGAGGACTTTACAACACTTAGTTGATTGATTGATTCGCCCTGAAAAAGCTTAATTTACTAATTGATTCGCTTGCCCTCCCTCACAGATTATGATTGATCACGCGTACTTTCACCAATCCTCCTCTTTCAAGTGATCGTAGTAAAGTAAAGGGCATAGAGGAGACCTCCTATAGCACTAATTGCTTAAGTGACTTGCCTCGTTATTGTTTCAATAGAAACCTTACCTATAAGATAGGGACCCATAAGATAAGCTGGACCGTAAGGCAGGCTCAGGTAAGTAAGGACCTTTAAAGAAAGACTCCGGTGAAAAAGCTGGGGGCTGTAAAGCAGGACTCCTAAGGCAGACTTGGGTTACAAAGCCGAAAGCCGTAAGGCAGGAGGACCCTAAAGCAGGCAGGGCCTTCAGGTAGGCTCAGTTGAGGCATATTCGGGTAAGGCAGGATCCTAAGCGGATTCTGGTAAGGAAGGAATCGTTTTTCGACAGCCAAGCGCCGAAGGTCCGCGTAGGTATTTCGACAGCCAAGGAAGGAATCTATCAGTCGACAGAAGGAATCTACCAGTCGACAGCCAAGGAAGGAATATTCTTTCGACAGCCAAGACAGCCGCCCTCCGATCTAAGCTGAAGTGCTTGACAATCTCCGCAGCTGAAGTGCTTGGCTGTTGAGAGAGAAGGCAGGCATAACTTCCTCTCCTAGGATGAAGGCATAAGGAAGGGTACGGGAAAAGGCCCAAGCATCGAAGGCATATGGCAGATGAAATAAGTGCTGGGTCTAGGCATAAGGTAAGGGAGAAACTCATTGCATCCGTTGCTTCTAAGGTAAGGGATCATCATAACATTCCCGACTCACTACGTGCATTCCTCCTGGTCTAGGGCTACAGATCTAGTTCTTGCAGGTAGGTGGGTAGGAAACAAGGTAAGGTATATAGATGGCGTCCCCTACTGATATTCCTTACTGGCTTCAGAAGAGGTTGGGCATGACTCCCTCCATGCTCCTAGGATGAAGGTATTATAAAGAGGTAAGAGTAAGAAGGTTGGTTTCATGCCACCATCCATACTGTACTACTTCTCTTCCTGGTGGACTGAATGGGTTGTACATCCCTCCATGCATGCCCTATTTACCCTTTACCCACCCCTTACTGAAGTGTATACCACCTCTACTAGACCTTTCACTTGCTTCTGCCTTCATCCTAGGACGATGGAAGAGTCCTTTACAAACCACCCATTTATTAAGCTTTCACAAGGAAAGGGGGAATATCACTCAGTAGGGTACGGCATCTATGAACCACCCTTTACCTTACCCCTTACATGTATACCACCTGCTCTATCAGACCTTTCACCTGCACTCCCTTCACCCTAGTCGACGGAGAGAGTCATGCCCAACCTATTCCCTTCACCCCCTACCCTTATGTTTCTATTCACCTTCAGACCTAGGATATGATGCCCAGACAGCTCAGTTGTTTTTGTGTGGGATCCTCAGAACTGCCCCTTATTCTCTCTCTACAGCCAGCACTTCAGCAGAAATCGTTGAACTGCCCTATGGATGAATTACTTACTCCCAGAACCTTTAGCGGAGATCCTTGGAACTTAAGCTTATATCGTTGAACTGCCTTCTTTCATTTAGGAACTACTGCCCCAGACCCCTGATCTTGGATGGAAGGAAGGGCTTGCTTGGCTTGCTTGGGCACTTTCCACTTTACTATTTACCTGTCGTCTACTTGAAGGACTTTATGCTGGATGGATGTTATCACCTGAAATGCCTTAACTTATCAATTTGGCTAAATAAAACCCCGAGTTCGATACCCCCCCGGTGGAGAAAATATGCCTACGAACCCCTCAACACGAGGGCCCTTACTTTTTAGGGGTCACTCACTATTCCGATGGTGAGGGTTTGCTTTATAAAAACACGCATATGATAAGGTTTTTTTCATTTACACGAACCAACCCGACCTGGGTGTAAACCCCCCATCTTTCTCTTTACCAACCAGACTTCCTATCCCGACTTACTGATGCCCACACCGTGCCTTGCTTCATTAATCTTTAGTTACTAGGCTAGGCACTTAGTAGACCCTTGACTATTGACTTTATGAAGAGCCTACCTTGCTTGCTTTTACCTATTCTACCAACCCCCCACCCTTGCTCTTTTACAACCTCTAGAGACGACTTATTTACTCACTTAGACTTACAGCATTGGATCGGATGGAAGGGCTAGGCTTCACATAGAGGAGCTTTTGGACGAGCTTCCAGACAGCCAGCATTCACAGGAATCACACTTACTTAAATAGGCTGGTACATTACCTATTCCGGCCGAGCCTTGCCCAGGATACACTTTCTAAATTCGGGATACCACTATTACCTTCTGGGTACGGCCGAGCCTTGCCAATATACAATTAAGTAATTTGAACCAACAACATTGCTAGGATATGCTTACCCTTCATGTTAGTATCTGTTACCACTAAACATTCTATTTACCCACTATACTGGCCTCCCTCACTTAGACTACTTAGTAATACCCCAACAGCGTTGTACGGGCTTCAAATAGAGCTGTTTGACCAGCTTCGACAGAGAGAGCATTGCACAGGCGAGGCGTTCAATAACACTTCCTGAATGAATCTTACTTTGGTACCTCTCCCATTGGAAGGGGGGGAGGGCCAGATACTAGACTAGTGAGTGATTAATTCTTACAGCATTGCTAGAACCTTTAGATAGATCCCTACTGCATGAATGTTAGTGCCCCAACCACCTGTGTACGATTTACCTTGCATAGACCAGTTTGATTGAGATATTCACGTACGGGCTTCCCAACTCACCACTTGCTTATTATGGAATCCTTTGTTGCTAGGGTGAGCCTGCCGAACTCTCGACTATAAGGAGAGGCACTTATAACCTTCTTTTCACTATTAACCTTGACTCTGCCTACTTGCTTTACTTATGCGTTACCTACTCTATCAACCCACCTTTCAACCTCTATCATCCCTCACCCACACTTTTTGTTATGCCCTAACCACTTGCCTTCAGCCAGTAAGGAACGCTCAGTAGGCTGGGCACTAGGATATTATTTACCCTTTAACCTACCCTTACCTTATGAATTCGGGTACCACATAGAACCTTCTGGGTACCTATTCTTCTGGCCGAGCCTTGCTGATACGATTCCATCCATTATAACTGCTGCATTCTAAGAATTCACCTACCTCCCTTTCAGTTAATGTCCGCCAACTTACCTACCTGAAGACCTAGACACCTGTTATCCCTACTATACACCACCATGAATTGCTTAGTCGGTACTGCTTGCTATAGACTTATATTGTAGGGACGGGTGTTCAACAGAGCATGGGCGTTCAACTACACACTTGCTTACAGAATCATCGTACTTGGATACCATGGTACCTGCTATTTAGTTAGAGCCTACTCGCATTTCTTTTCATGCCACCTAACAACAGTACTTCTTGGCCTAGAATGAATTGCATGGGAATAACTTATCCATAAGAATCGTAAACCCATAACAGGTGAAAAGGGGTTATGGTAGCACTGCCTTTCTTCCATCTATGGGGGTTAAACTTATTTAGACCAATTTATTCTAGGTTATTCCCTAGAATGAATTTCGATAGCCCTCGGGGGTTTGGTATAGTACCTAAATGGGATTTAGTGAGAGGAGCTAAGTTTAGTTAAAGTGATTAGAGTTTAGTGTTCCTTATCAGTCGAGCCTGCTTACACATCCTTAACAGTTGAGCACCTAAAGGTCCTCTCCTCTCCTCTCCCTCTCCTCTCCTTATCAGTCGAGCCCCCTAAAGGGACGGAGTCACTCACTATTCATATGGTGAGGGTCCTCTCCTCTCCTTATCAGTCGAGCCCCCTCTCCTCTCCTTATCAGTCGAGCCCCCTAAAGGGTCCTTATTAGTCGAGTGTGCTAACGCACCCTAAAGGGTCCTCTCCCTATGGTCGAGTGCCTCCGGTCCTTAACAGTCGAGCCTGCTTACGCATCCTTAACAGTCGAGCACCTAAAGGTCCTCTCCTTAACAGTCGAGCCTGCTTACGCATCCTTATCAGTCGAGCCCCCTAAAGGGTGCGTTAGCACACTCGACTGTCAAGGCCGCCATCGACGGAGTCACTCACTATTCATATGGTGAGGGTCCTCTCCCTCTCCCTCTCCTTAACAGTCGAGTACCTAAAGGTCCTTATGGTCGAGTACCTAAAGGTCCTCTCCTTATCAGTCGAGCCTGCTTACGCATCCTATGGTCGAGCCTGCTTACGCATCCTTAACAGTCGAGTACGCATCCTTGGGGTCGAGTACCTAAAGGTGATGGCGGCCTTAACAGTCGAGCCTGCTTACGCATCCTCTCCCTTGGGGTCGAGTACCTAAAGGTCCTCTCCTTACAGTCGAGCCTGCTTACGCATCCTTATTAGTCGAGCGTGCTTACGCAGCCTTAACAGTCGAGCCTGCTTACGCATCCTTATCAGTCGAGCCCCTAACGGACCTCCCACGTACCTCTCCCATAGGTCGAGAGTTCGACAGGCTCACCCTCATCCATATGATGGATGAGCGATAAATCCCTCACCCTGCCGGTCCTTGATGCTTATTGGGTGGCCCCTCTCAAATAAGTAACTAAAAAAGCGTGCTCCGCATCCTCTCCTCTCCCTATGGTCGAGTACCTAAAGGTGATGGCGGCCTTAACAGTCGAGCCTGCTTACGCATCCTTATCAGTCGAGCCCCCTGTCGGGTCCTTGCACTAGGAAGCGCAAGCCCCTCCGGGTTCAATTTACTTATTTGGTGGCCCCTCTCAAATAAGTAACTAAAGAGCAACTAAAGTTTCAATTTACTTATTTTTTTTTGACTTAATTTGGGGGGGCAAATAAGTCAAAAAAAGGGCCCCTCACCATCGGAATAGTGAGTGACCCCTCTCCTCTCCTTATCAGTCAAGCCCCCTCTCCTCTCCTCTCCCTTGGGGTCGAGTACCTAAAGGTCCTTATGAGTCGAGCCCCCTAAAGGGTCCTCTCCCTATGGTCGAGCGCCTCCGGTCCTTATTAGTCGAGTGTGCTAACGCACCCTAAAGGGTCCTTAACAGTCGAGCCCCTCACCATATGAATAGTGAGTGACTCCGTCCCTCCGGGCCTCACCATATGAATAGTGAGTGACTCCGTCCCTATGAAGAAGTAAGGGCCCTCCGGTCCTCTCCCGGTGGTCGAGCAACTAAAGTTTCAATTTACTTATTTTTTTTTGACTTAATTTGGGGGGGCAAATAAGTCAAAAAAAGGGCCCCTCACCATCGGAATAGTGAGTGACCCCTCTCCTCTCCTTATCAGTCGAGCCCCCTCTCCTCTCCTCTCCCTTGGGGTCGAGTACCTAAAGGTCCTTATCAGTCGAGCCCCCTAAAGGGTCCTCTCCCTATGGTCGAGCGCCTCCGGTCCTTATTAGTCGAGTGTGCTAACGCACCCTAAAGGGTCCTTAACAGTCGAGCCCCTCACCATATGAATAGTGAGTGACTCCGTCCCTCCGGGCCTCACCATCGGAATAGTGAGTGGCTCTGCCCCTATGAAGAAGTAAGGGCCCTCCGGTCCTCTCCTGGTGGTCGAGCAACTAAAGTTCCTTGCTTTCCTAGCGTCAAGCAAGCCCCTACCGGTCCTTGCCCGGTGCGGGACAAGTAAGAAATTCCTTGCTTTCCTAATGTCAAGCAAGCCCCTACCGGTCCTTGCCCGGTGCGAGACAAGTAAGAAATTCCTTGCTTTCCTAACGTCAAGCAAGCCCCTACCGGTCCTTGCCCGGTGCGGGACAAGTAAGAAATTCCTTGCT
Source organism: Pinus tabuliformis (assembly GCA_031772625.1). Classification (NCBI taxonomy): domain Eukaryota; kingdom Viridiplantae; phylum Streptophyta; class Pinopsida; order Pinales; family Pinaceae; genus Pinus; species Pinus tabuliformis. Next base: position 1,614,635,026 of record CM062804.1, read on the forward strand.
TTCCTAACGTCAAGCAAGCCCCTACCGGTCCTTGCTTTCCTAACGTCAAGCAAGCAATAAATTGATTTGACTTATTGGGTGGGGGGGCGTGGGTCGAGTCATGCTTACGCATCCTCTCCTTATCAGTCGAGCCCCTGCCGGTCCTTGCTTTCCTAACGTCAAGCAAGCAATAAATTCCTCTCCTTATCAGTCGAGCCCCCTGTCGGGTCCTTGCACTAGGAAGCGCAAGCCCCTCCGGGTCCTTGCTTTCCTAGCGTCAAGCAAGCCCCTCCGGGTCCTTGCTTTCCTAGCGTCAAGCAAGCCCCTACCGGTCCTTGCCCGATGCGGACAAGCGGGTAAACCTCCTTGACCCCCCTATTTCTGGTCCTCATCCCGATCGGTTATGGAATTGATTCTTTCATCAATGATTTGATCAAATCATTTCTAAAATAAGAAGAACGAGATGAAACGGATAGAAAACGCCTCGAGCAAACAATGCCCCACCCCTTTCGCGCTCTTCCGTTGAAGCGGACCCTGAATAGGAAGCATGACCAAAGAATGGCTTCCAATGCCAGTCTCTTTCGAGCTACCAAAAATTGGTTGGTATTGGGAGAGGCAGGATTCGAACCTACGTAGAAAACCTCCAACAGATTTACAGTCTGTCGCTTTAAACCACTCGGCCACTCTCCCCTTCCCGCCCCCCCTAAATCTGTTCCTGAAGAAGAATCAATAAGGTTTTATAATATTGAATTTAAGCAACTAATTGTTATTAACTTGGGAATTGCAACAGTTCATATTAGATTTCTTTGGTCGAGCGACTTCGTTCCTCTCCTGTTAGTCGAGTCACTTAACGTACCTCTCCCTTATGGTCTTTAGGCCTTACGGCACCTTCGGGTCAATCCTTCGACAATGGATATATTATATATGTCATTATGGTCTTTTGATAGCAGGGTGGGCTGTTTCGATCGGTGCCAAGGTCGAGGAGGTCGAGATCAGAGATCAGTGCGACGGTCAACTGCGATGGCATTTAGTAGGGGATTTGAGCTTTTCTCCTAATACAACTGCGATGGAAGGAGGGTGGGTCGATGTCAGTAAGTAAGTATTCGTATGTCATACAGGTGTACAAGATATGCCCGATTAGTTTCTTATGGGAGATTTGGTGAACAGAATTCACTGATTCAACGTGAAGTTAAGATCCTATAGTTTCATATAATATGATTGGCCTAAAGCGGGCTAGTTACTTGCTGGCTCTGGCTACTGGGCTAGCTGTTGGCTGTGGTGATGTTGCTGGCTGTGCTGCTGGCTCTATAGGTGGGTGGTAATGTCTACTCTGATAACTTACCTACTAGGATGGGTAAATTCACTCTATAAACCTGGCGAATGGGGAGGGTCAATTCTCACCTTAAAAGGCGGCCTATCGAGCCAAAGAAGAGACTGGATCAACTGGCTCGGGCCAAGGATTTCTAAGGACGGGGAGCCTACCAAACTGGGAAATTCAAGAGCGCAAAGATGGCGTTGCCCATCTAAACATACCAGCAATAAAGACCAGCCGTACCCCGCCTTGAGATATGGGAAATTACCTACAGAAAGGTGGCGTATGGGGTGGTAAATCTCAATCTATGAGCCTGGCATTTTGCGGTGGGAAATGAAGTAATGAGAAGGTGGCGTTTACCATCCAACCATACCAACTAGCAAGGTCGGATGTTCGATGCTCCCCCCAACTCCTAGGCAAGCAAGGAAGGAAGGCCCCCACCTCTTCCCGAAAGATGTTGGCCGTCAATCAATCAATCATTGGTGTGCGGCGACAGGTGCTCCCCCCGTGCCATGCATGCCGTGCGGTGTGTAGATGTGTCCCGTTCCGTGTCTCGATGGGGATAACAGGTGTGGTGTGATGTGTCCAGGTAGGGTTGTCTCCATGCGTAAAGATGGTCTGTTAGGTGGGTTTGTCGAGCGAAGCGTTATGCCACGGTCTTCATCGGAAGTAAGGCAGCAGTAAAGATCGAAGCAGGAAGGCAGCAAGGAAGGGGTGAAGGATGGAAACTTCTCATTTCCGCCAGTTCTATTAAGAAAGCTACTTCCGGTAGTCGAAAGCTAGCAGACACGGGCCAAACATCCAGATATCCGAGAAAGCATTATTCCCTCACCCACAAACTAATAAACTCAACTACCGGGGTGAAACTAGAAACTATCTAGCTACCAGCTTCATTCAACTGGTGGGAAAAGAACAACTGTTGGGGGCGCAACGTGAGCTCTCTATCCATCCAACTATATCCATCCATTAGAAACAGCAATCCAATGAAGGACTACCGAGGCCGGGTAACCGGTTGAACTCCTTCCCGATGGTTTCTTTCACTCCGGAGCTTTCTTTCTTCCGTGGGTGGCTAAGATCAAACAGCCGATGGATATGGGCTAGCGGTAATGAACTAGTCTCCCTGCCTCCGGGCTGGCCTAACTGTTTTTTTCTCTTGGCTGGCTGTAGTCCATCCTTCACTCCACCGGTGGCACGGAAGGGATCAATAGCCGAGAGAGCCCTATCCAAAACTTCCCAGCCTTCACCCCCGATCGAGCTCTCGATCAACCGGTAATGATTGGAGAGAAGAGCATCAGGTTATACTCCTTACTGACCGTGGGTGAACTATAGTTACTGAACCAATAGCATAAGAAACAGTCTTCAGATTGGCTTCTACCATCCATTCACCCATGTTCAGGCTGAGTGAAAGCTTCCATATAGCATTTGTTTAGCTAGTTGAGGATGGTAACACCTTCCGGAACTGCGCCCCTACCAGCTTATTATTTTGTTGTTCAACCCTACCCTAACTAGGAGGCACCGGTGAATAAGAAACTGGGTATGGAAAAAGGCAAATATGCTTACGAGGTGCTGGCTCTTAAATAGGCTCTCCCTTTTGCTTACATGCCCCATTGCAAGCTCAAAAGCAGAGATGAGTTCGGTCGAAACGGTCACTCCGAAGGAAGTATAGGTGGACGTTTTGCACAAACGGAAAGGGGGACATCATGAGGGTTGGAAGAAGCAAGGCGAACTACAGAGTACCCCCATATATGTGATTAATCAACATTGAGATCAGATTCCTGGAATGGATAGTGGGGAATTACTTAGAAGCTCGTGTATGGAAAACTACTACCTCCTGCTAAAGAACTAGCATCGGATCTATGAGGAGATCTCCAACAGACTCTGGATTTAGGACTGAAATTCTCACTGATGGCTTGGATGCTTCTATCCCTGCTGATGAATCTGCTCATGGCTCGGAAACTGCTGCTTGCCCAGATGCTTCCTATGTCATTGATGCTGGTGGATCTAGGTTATCAACGTGCTTTCGAACAGGCGCTGAATCTCCATCTCGATAAGTATCTGCATCTGGATGTGCTGCTGCTTAAACAAGGTAAACTGCTGATTCAACCCAGGCTGCTAGCTTTCGAACGGGTGAGGATGCTGGATCAAGTTTTCGATCTTACGGGTACTATCCCCTGTCTTCGTCAGTTAAATCACTCGGTCAATCTATATACAATGCCTCCAACCAGCCTACATTAAGAAGGTTTAAGATGGTAAGGCACACTTCCAGCTGCTTTATCCGCTGCGGAGTCTGCTGGCTCTGTAGCTCTACCTGGCTATGCCTCAGCCTCTGTTGCCTACCTCCGCCCCACCCTTATAGAGAGAAATTTCCCATATGTGACCTAGGTTCATAGAGATAATTTACCACCTCTGCCTGGACTTGACCTATTGAATTTGACCATATGTGACCCACCTTTACCTCAGAGAAAGAACAGGAAAAAGAAGGCAGGAGCATACAGGACATGGAAGGAGTAGATCAGGACAGAACAGGGATGGGGAACATAGAAGGGACAGCTAGGACGGAACTGCTGGTAGGGCTGGTAGGGAAAGTAAACAAGTACAGAAAGGAGGGAAGTTAGGAGCGGTAGAACAGAACCAGGGGAGTAAGGTCCCGGAGGGGCTTGCGCTTCCTAGTGCAAGGAAAGGGCCAATTGAAAGATTCGTACATTTAGGACCCTTTAGGGGGCTCGACCAAAAGGGAGAGGAAAGATTCTCGATTCATGCAGCTGCTACGCAGTCGGAACATTCTTCACATCGGAGTGACTATAGCATGATGAGCCAAGGGCAGAGGTGGAGGGAGAGGCTTTATTAATTAACAGAGTCGGTTGGGGGGTATTCGTAGTCCGAAGGTTTCTCATTGAGATTCTCCTGTATTCATTCGACGAAGTAACGTCGTGTCATGTCCCTATCCTAAATGAATGCCGGGTGGGGTCGAGAAACAGGATTGGTGCATCGATTTAGTGAATGAAACTTGACCGCCTGGAACCCAAACCCACCCACATACTTCCAAAAAGCTTCCACTCAATTAGCAGAAGATGAAGTGGGAGCCGAATTCAGTCTTATATATGTCATAGCCAGCGTCATGCTCTAAATAAAGAGGTGCTAGTGACCACTTGTTCACTCTTCAGGATTTCTTCCATTAATGCAGAATTGGAGAACGCTATCTATCTATCCGACTAACAGAGAAGTGGTATCTCTCGCTCTACCCTTCCATCCTTAATGACCTCCGTTTTGGCTCTCCCACCGAACTAGCTAGGGATGGCTTGTATCTCACTCAATGGAGCGAGGTTTGATATAAAAAGGTGGCTTTTTAGTAAGTAAGACTGAAAAGCTGACAGCGGAAAGGGTTTTTAATACGTAGAGAAGAAACTCGACCAAACCCCCTCCCCTGGTTTCAAGCTTCAATGCCGGGACTCGACCTGCTGTTGGACGGGTTCAAGCTTCATTCATTTCATAAGTACCTTCAAGAGGCCGGCAATCCGGTATGTGCAGTTCAGCAGCAAAGGATGCCGAGGTACTTAGATTACCTACTAACTTATAAATAAGTGGTGTCTCAGCCGGAACGGATCCCAGTGAGACTAACTAACTAATTTGTCTCTGGTATGCAACGCCTATGCTTTTTGATAGGGTAACGCAACGCGCAGAAGCAAATGAGTATTCAATAAGAGCAAGGAAACAGCTTATTCGGCAGCAATAGGACCTATCTCCTCTGGTCTACTTGACAGAGCCTTTTTATGAGCCGGCTTAGTCGGATGAAAGGGCTGCGAAACCAACCCCCATAGCTAGGGAAAACCAATCTCTAGTTATTGGAGACCCAATAAAATGGTTCTTGGCAGAATGAGTTACTTTTTACCCATCCACCTGCATCTCAATAATGGGATGATACAATAGAGGGAAGGTATTCAATTCGATGACTAGCTCACTCTGCTTATGCCCCCGGTGGAGGTGTGGAGCAAAGCAATTCCCCTTACTCAGTTCCAATAACTAGCTAATCTCTATCTCCTTCCGTATCTATTTCGTTTTATTCCCTTGCTCCAGCTACTGATACGCGAGAAAGCGAAACTCCAATTCTCTCATCGTATGGAGTAGTGCTTCCTGCCCATAGCTAGATATAAATTCTACTCCTTAAAAAATCATAATAGGGGGCCCTGCCTTGAATTCGGACAGAAATAGGTGGGGTAATTCGTTAATCCGGGCAGATCCCAACCATACATATTTCTTTTCACCCGCTTATCAATAGCTAAATCCATCAACGAATTCTGCCCCTCGGATCCCCAGACTATTTATAGTGAAACTCATTCCACTGGAGATATCTATATCTATCTATCTTGTTGGTCCAGTGAGCTAATAAACTGCTTCTGAAAGGCAGGCTTCCACCAACTAATCGATCTCTAGAATGTGTATCATTTGCTTGCTCCAGCTTTCCAGTGGAACCGAGGGAATTGAGTGAGTCACCGCCCCCTATTATGATTTTTTGCAGGTAGGTTAGGCATAAAGGTAGGTGAGGTAGGCTAGTAATGATGAATAGATGGGTTTTATACGTAATAGTTTCCGCGTTATCCGTATAAAGAAATCGAACATCGGAAAATACATGCATTCCCTTCTTCGGCTTAGGGAAATGGGTTAGGTAGCATGCCTGCGCTTCGGTAAACTTACTTGTTCATTAGCTAAGCTCGGATATACGAAGGATTCTAATTCGAGGACCCTTTAGGGTGCTCGACCATAAGGGAGAGGAAAAGATGGAGCTTCGGTCTAGAGAAGCAGCCCACCTAACTAATTTAGGACATGCTCGTAAGTAATATGCTAGGGTAGGCATGCATGTAAGTAGTGCCTATAGACTGACTTCAGAAAATGGGTATGCTATTGCTATTTCTGGATTGGTATAAAGCCTTGCCGCTCTCTTTCCTTCCCGCTAGAGAGCCAGCCTTACCGCTATCCCCCCTTCCTTTCCCCTTACCACTGTCTCTCGTCGACCACTTAAACTGATCGGCTGGGAATGCTACTTCCTGGTAACTGTAAATAAGCGACCTCCTTATCGGTTCCGAAACCTAACGCACAATAAGCAATCTCCAAAACATCCAAGAAGGCGTCGAAACCAGCATCGATCCCATCCAGCTGTATCATCCAGCCCATACCATAAAATGCGGCACCCCTAGCTTTTCCGGGCCCCATGCAATAGTGTGAAACTAAAGTAAGTAAGTAAGCTCTAAGGGAAGTGATAGCTGTAGGGTAGGTGGTGTACGTGTGGTAGGTGGTTGGTGGTCACGCTATTCAGTGAATGATGGGGACGTAAGCTGGGAATGATGGGGACGTGCTATTGGCAGATGGGTCAGTTGGAACGCCTCTCCCGGAAGATGCGGCAGTTGTGAACGCCCCTCTCCCTGGTTCTAATGGCTTAACCTCTTCGATAAAGTGATTGATCAATTTTTTGATAATCTAAACAAGGAACGTAGTCGCTTGTCCGCATCGGGCAAGGTTGGGGGGGTATTTATTGCTAGCATTGAAAGATGCTTGCGCACCTGCTTCGAACCAATTCAACCAACGGTCTTCCCCTAATACCATAATCAACCCAAAAACGCATAGTAACTCTATTTATTTCTTTCGCTTCCTACTTTGTTAAGCCACGCACCAATCCTCCTAGCTAATTTGGATTCATTTCCCGGTGTGTTGGCTCATTCTCCCCCCCCCTTAGCTGCTTTATCTTGCTTTTATATCCTTGCCCTTGGCGGCTATCTCTTGCTTCTCTCTCCTTGCCCTTCCTTGATGGCGCTCTCTTTGGCTCTTATCCTTTTGGCGGCGGTTCCTCGTCTTTCGGTGGTGGAGCCGATAGCCAAGCAGTCCCAGTGGTCGCTGATCCAGTGATCATTGATCATTGTCGATAGCTGCTCATTGTAAACCAGGTAATTACCACCCCATTTCCAGCCGGTCGATAGACAGTGGCCGCCGATAGAATACAGTCTCATTGACAAGAGGTCACCGATAGTCGTCGATAAGGAGGTTGTCATAACATGAAAGACAGACGTTCAGTGAAGTACAGATAGGGACCCTTGATCCTTTATACTCATCCCTACAGCCTTGGGACTATGCCTTGGGAACATCCTGACACTAATACCTCAGCCTTACCCTTGATCTATCGATCCTTTACTTATCCCCTCATACATCCAGCCTCTGCCCTCCAGCCTTGGAAACTCATCCTTGGGACCCTCTTAATTACCCTCTATCCTCGATCCTCATTCATACAGCCTCTGCCCTTGATCTATCCATCTTCTACTCTCAACTCTCAATAGCTGTATATATTATATACTATATAAATACGTTCAGTTCAAGAAAGATGGAAGCAGAGCGAACAAGAGCGGAAGCGGAAGTGAAGGAGTGCGAGTAAGGTGCACTGATTACCCTTACAACCGATACTCCAGGAGAGGTGGGTATTTACATATATAATCAATATTTTTGCTTTTAGTGGATTCTTTGAATGGCGAATACGTCTGGGCTTGGATCCTTTTCAAAAAGATGGAACAGCTCACTCCCAATAGGAGCCATCCAAAAAAATGATATTGATTACTTGCTTTATATTATATAACGTCCCCTTCATACCCTTCTAACGTCCCCATATGAGGCGACATCCGCAGAGATACGTACACCGGACATAGACATCTTCCGAGATAGGTAGCCCACCGGGCCCACGGATAACACTAGCCACCAGACCCTACCACCAGACCTTGCCGACAGAAACCAGCCACCTGCCCAGTACGCATATTACAAGTGTGTGAGGTGAATTAACCAAATAAACTAGATTATGTTTCCCATGTTCCCAACAGCTGTGAACCGATAGGATAGTCCGCAGTGAACCGAAAGTCACAGTTAGCCGCCTACAGTGATCATCACACCCATCCCAATAGCACTCAGTTTTGCCAACAGCTAGCCCTTTTACCTACTGCCAGCACGAAGCTATCGAATCAAGTCTAGTCCCTAGCAGCGAGCAGTGGAACCTGCGGGCCACAGACCCAGTTTTTTAGAATCACACCTAGTCAAAACTAATGCTGCAGTTCATTCATCATAACAAGCCCCAGCGACCCATGGAATGATATTAAGTGTGTTCCCCCCATATTCCCTTGTTTATACGGGTAGTAGCCCCATCGAACCACCATATGCGAGAGATGACCCCATGTTCCCCACCTAAAGAGATTGATTTATAAAGCTGTTACCATATGTGATAAAAGATAAGGAAGTATCTTTAAGTTACCCAGATTTTTGAAGTCCGAGTTCGCATTCCCCGTTCACATTATCCCATTACTGCATCCCGTACGCCTGCCCAGTACACTCATCCAGGATGGCCCAGTACGCATTCACTTATTAACGATTCCATTCAATCCGCATCCCCTCCGCATTACCCAGCCCCCTTTCACTAATCCCCTTTCACTTACCGGACGGGAATAAATAACACTTAAAGCTATGCTGTTCCAGATGGCCAACATGACAATAAGGTTCTTTAATAGAGAACTAGAGAGCATCAATTAAGTAGGGGTTGGTTCAGTAAATCACTGCTATGCTCCCTCCCTCTCTTTTTTTTGTTGGAAGGGTTGGTTTCACGCCAATTCCAAGCTTGGCATATGGATATTATATATGTAATTATGTACGGATATATAATTACAGTAATAAATAAATAAAGAACGCGCCTATTTTGTTTTGTTTTCTAAAAACTTGGCCTTTTTTGTGAAGGTCCTTTCCCGTTGGTCAAGCCTGCTTACGCATCCTTCGATACTACATTTTCCAGTGTCCTTACCTGGCACTCTATAGCAGGGGTGGAGATTGGATATAAAAAAGAATGGATATCAAAGTCATTTCTGCACGAACCAGTCACCCTACCCCATTACTTATGGACAAACCAGTCACCCTACGCCATTACTTGGTAAAGTAAGCGTACTAGTCAACCTACTCATTGAAGGACTTATTGGCTTTGTATTATTAGCTGAGCTTCTTGGCTGGCTTGGCTTCTTTCCTTATTAACTTGGCTTATTGGCTGGGCTTAAGGGCAAGGGCAGTTAGGCATTGAATAAGGGCTGTACTCCTCAACGAGACAGTCGGGACTCTCCTCCTAATTGTGACTGGGGCAGGGCAGTTAAGTGAGGTTATATTTGCCTTACTCCAAGGGTGGGTGGATCTACGTCCAGGCTAGATTGATTGGACAGCCGACAACGTAGTGGATAGTCAGTAACCTTGCCTTATGACTTACCGATGAACCAGTAACCTTACCCGATGACTTGTAAACGTACTAGTCACCTTACCTCCTCATTATATACGTGGCGTACCTAGGTCTCGGCTAGTCCTTAACGTGATCACCTAGCCGGGGATAGATTGATATTACTGGCTACTTCAACTGGCGGGGGATAGATTGATTTGACAAAGGTGAGGTGAGACTTTCCAAGAGGAGGTGACTTATTAGTGAGGTGACTTAACGGATAGGATATTTTGATTGGATAAAAGTGAGGTGACTTATGACTTGGTGACTGGGGTGAGATGACTTCAAGCTCCAAGGTGAGGTGACTTAATAAATCAGTTCAATAAAAAGATCCCAACTGTTACGGTGAACTATACAGTAAGGAAAGCGATGGCGGCCCTCACCCATATGATGGATGAGCTTCCAAATCCCTCTCCTTAGCAGTCGAGCCCCTCCGGGCCCCGGGGATTGGGGTGGGTGGGTAAATAGTGGGAAGGTGAGCTTCCAAATCGATGGCGGCCCCCCTCTCAAATAAGTAACTAAAGGCAGTCGAGTGTGCTAACGCACCCTCACCATATGAATAGTGAGTGACCGATGGCGGCCTTGACAGTCGAGCCGATGGCGGCCTTATTAGTCGAGCGTGCTTACGCACCCTGCCGGTCCTCACCATCGGAATAGTGAGTGGCTCCGCCCCTAAGAAGTAAGGGCCCTCCTCTTCTTGCATTTTCAGGATGCTTAAGCAGGCTCGACTGATAAGGAGAGGAAATGGTAGGGATATTTGGTATGATGCTTACTGAACCTCCACACCAGTGGGTCCGATCCTATGCCAGTCGCATAGAACACCGAAACATGGTTTCGGGGCGGAAGCTCTGGTCGATCAAGCTTGAGGCCACCCTAGCCCATTGAGTGTTCTACCTATAGGCATGCGTGTTCTACGTTCTAAACCCAACTCACGTACCACTTCTTCCAACCTTAACCTTCCAGCACCGGGCAGGTGTCAGACCATCCGATGCATTCCGATCCGACACGAGCAACCTTGGACCTGCTGAACCGAGTCAGTCGAATTAGATACGCAGCATAAACGTGATCATTAATGCTAGGACCTAAGGGCGCATGAATGGTTGAGCGCACCCTAAAGGCCCTAACCTAACGTCGGTCCATAAATGACCTTACGTCGGTTGAGCCCAAAGGCGCATGAATGACCTGTAGCTTCCGTAGTCGGTGACCTCGACCTATTAACTAGACACCTATTGATTGATTGATTGAGATTCAATATGTAATAAGTCTGATATCACTTTCGAGGCTGGCTATTGCTTGCAACCCGAAGAAAGAAGAGGAAGTGACCAATTGATTGGTCCCTCAACCTCCAAGGAAAGGGGAGATAGCAAGAGAGCCCTTCCCGTAGAGGCGAACCGAGGTCCATCGGAAGTCACGATGGATCGGGGAATACATCCAAATTGGCGTGCTAAACCAACCCCGGACGGACCGGCCATGCCATGAATTTCGGTCGGTATGGCGGCATCCGTGCGGCCGTGGTTGCTGCAAATCAGACTCACTCCTCGCCCGACTTGAGTCTGATTCCGATGCAGTGGGCATGAAACCTGCTGAACCGAGTCGATCGAAGTCTATCTATCGAAGTCTATCTATTATCTACGTAACATGACCAGACCAATGATGGACCAGCGTAACATCATATTTATGGGTGATTGGTCGAGGAAGATAGTGACCTATTGATTGGTGATTGGGACCGGCCATAGTGATTGGTCATGCTCCAACCAGCCATTCTGAACTCGGTGGACCGTATTCGCAGTGGTGATCTGGCATTCTCATTGTCCGGCAAGGACCGGTAGGGGCTTGCTTGACGCTAGGAAAGCTACTTCGTTCCTTACCATTCATTCCTTGCTCACCTTAGATAAGGCTACGCTTCAACCAGAATAGATAAGGCTTGTAGTAGCGCTTCAACTAGAAGGAGCACCTCACGGATAATGGAGTCCCAGTGGTGAGGTGCACCCATTCCCCTTGTGGATACCAATGCCCTTGTTTAGCCCGATTACCGTTACCGATTCACTTCTTGCTCCCAATTCACTTGTTGGGACCGATTGCCCCGGTTTGACCGATTACCTTCTCGAAACCAATTACCTTATTTAGGACAATTACCTAGTCATTACCAATTCACTTGTTCAGCCCGATTCCTCGGTGAGCCTATTTGTTGGGACCGATTCCTATTGCCCGATTGACTTATTGGGACCGATTCCTACCCAGTCCCTAGTTGAGCCCGATTACCTAACCTACGCGATGATGATCCCCTTACCGCCACGAAACAAAACACGTTCCTACATGCACTTACCGACACGGAACAGCAGGTCCTACCTGTAGATAGATGTTCACTTAACGCTACGGAACACATGTTCCTACCTCGATTGGATTACATTACAATGCATTATTGACTATGCACCTGTTCTGGATCATCGCCATACACTTTGAGCCATCCAGGTCAGGGAGGGGAAGGAATTCGTGGCATGAAGAAATGGCTCACATTCCAGTAGGGAAATTCCTGATTCCATTAGCGGAATGACTGAAATATCTTATCTATGTTGCGGTAGTTTTCCAGATGCATGAATCAGACGTGGAATCCAGTCTGAAAGGCCATTTGCGTGCGTTTTACGGCTACTTGAAACGCCCAAGCCTTGTCCCCTGAATATAATCCTAAGAATTTCTTGAATTTACTTATTGGGTGGGGGGGTGGCGGAGGTTTTCACATCTTTCCCTCCTATTCTTGCCCCACGAGGACCCTTTAGGGGGCTCGACTGATAAGGACCGGAGGCGCTCGACCATAGGGAGAGGACCCTTTAGGGTGCGTTAGCACACTCGACTAATAAGGAGAGGGGGCTCGACTGTTAAGGAGAGGAGAGGAGGCGGAGGTTCGCAATATTGAGCAACGAATGTCGGTTAAGCTGGTGCTCTGCATCCACCCGAAGTCGATGTGAACCCACTCTGAACCGGCCCAGGGGAATACGAAGAGCATGCATCCAGTGATGGTGTATGTAAGGAAGTCAGACAATGAGTCTCTCCCTCAACTCCATAAAGTGATCCGCATAAAAGGTCTTCCCTTGGTGAAAGGTTCAAGGCATCTGGCTTCTGGCTTCTGTTGGACTTGGCATGGCTGGTGATGAAGGCGGAAGGTTGAATGCTTGCTGGTTTCTCTGCCTCCTTGCCTCCTTGATTGAATGCTGAATGCATGTTCCAACCCTTCAACTACCTCTCCCCCTTGTCGAGAGTTCGCTTGCTCACCCCCACCCAATAACGCGGAGGTTTGAAATATTGAGCAACGAATGAATGCATAATGACATATATAATGATATATATCTATTTGTATACGATATTCGATCGATAGAGCGTGAATGCATATATTATATATGTAATTACGCTTTCTCGAATCCAATCACCGTACTTCTCTGAATGAGAAGTCAAACTTCCCTAACCTCTTCTTGCATTTTAAGGATGCTTAAGCAGGCTCGACTGATAAGGAGAGGACCGGCAACGGGGCTCGACTGATAAGGACCCTTTAGGGTGCGTTAGCACACTCGACTAATAAGGAGAGGGGGCTCGACTGATAAGGAGAGGAGAGGATGCTTAAGCAGGCTCGACTGATAAGGAGAGGACCGGCAGGGTGCGTAAGCACGCTCGACTAATAAGGCCGCCATCGGCTCGACTCTTTTTTTTACTTATTTGGGGGGGCCAATAAGTAAATTGAAACTTGAGTTGCTCTTTAGTTACTTATTTGAGAGGGGCCACCAAATAAGTAAATTGAACCGGCAGGGTGCGTAAGCACGCTCGACTGTATAGAAATCTATCTTAAGAATGGTTTCAAGCGACTGGCTGCATTCCATCCCCGGGAAGGAAGCATGGCAGCAAGCTTGCTCGACTTGCATGTGTCGAAGCGGGTCTTGGAACCACTCCGATAGATAGTACTGCAGGGTCGGAGTCGTGGAAGAGATGGGTTTCTTCAAGTAAGAAGTTTTTCAATTCATTGGGAAAGTTCTATTCATCAAAGCTATACTCATCGAACCTATACTCAGTGAGTACAGGAACCTCTGGTCGGTGCATTAATATGGTTGTTACTCTCCACCAGTTTCATTCCAACGTTCCCAGGTGGTTTGACAAGTTCTACAGAATAGGCCTCATGGACGGACCGGTGGTGAAAAAGAATAGGCCTTCCCTACCTTACCCGTTGCATTTCTCTGTGAACAATGAACAAGTGACAATAAGTCAAACCTAGTCTAGGGAAACGAAGACGGGCTCACCCCGCAGTAGAATTCTTAGAGCGGAGGGGTGTAGCGTAGTACTGAAGTATTCCCCCGCACTATCAGTTGTTGACCCAGCATTATAAGTTGATAGCCAAAAGAGTGATTATTCCATTTCTTCTATGCCTTGGGTGGGGCTATGGTAACCTCATTCCTACAGACTTTGGTGGGAATAGACTCGGAAACCGCTACCTCATTGGAAACAGATTGACACTCCTTTGGGTCAGGAAGAAAGAAAAGGTAAGGTTCTCCCTTACGCCTAGTTTTGTTAGTCAATTTCCCATCCGGATAGGTTCGATAACTAAGGCCAGGTGAACTAACATAGGAAGGAGACCTAACTTGATAAGCCACGTTTGCATGAACTAGAATCTCCCAACGCCCACTCGTGTTACTGAATTTCCCAGTCTTGATAGGCTAGTTCAAACCTTTCTATCATCAGTAGACGCCCAGTTCCATTACTGAATTTCCCACCCTCTTTGGGCCACGTGAACACCGTATATCATATCCTGACGCCCAGTCTTGTTACTCAATTTCCCTCTCCTCTCCTCTCCTTAACAGTCGAGCCCCCTCTCCTTATTAGTCGAGTGTGCTAACGCACCCTAAAGGGTCCTCTCCTATGGTCGAGCGCCTCCGGTCCTTATCAGTCGAGCCCCCTAAAGGGTCCTTATCAGTCGAGCGTGCTTCCGCACCCACCAGTGAAAGGAAGTAAGGCCAGATGAGCGTAGGAAGGAGAACTTGATAGGCCAAGTATGAAACTCAAGGTGAGGTGAAAGAGTGGGGGAAAAAACAGAAGAAAATGCAGGAGGACCCGAGATGGGGCCCATACATAACACAGGGGTATATAGCACTGGATGGATGCAATTATAGACGATGCTTACGGTGATATGCAATTCGAGGAGCAGAGTGAGTGCTAATGATGGATGGTGCAACATGAAAAGTGAATAAGCTACTTGTGGTATAATTACGTATATAATGCAAGCTTCAAAACTGACCTGCCAAGAAAGGCGTTACCCAGATTCCCAGTACGCATTCACTCCGCCTTCAGTTCAATACGCAACAGTCAACATCTTATCCAAGAAAGGCGTTCCCACCAAACAATGACCCATCTCACGGGAGAGGCATTGATTGATTGGTGGGGTCTCTCAACTAATTAGTTTCTGATGAGGTTGGCCGGTAAGGAGTGGCCAAAGGCGACTGATTAGTATTCCGGGGAGGCGAGTTGATTGATCGGATTCTCTGAAGATTCACTCACTGCCATGGTAAGTTTATACAGGAGGCTCGCTGTCCAACTAGATTGAGTCTTCTTGAGCAAGCCCAACCTCATATAGAGCCCTTCAGTGCACTCCTAGAGCACCCAAAAACCCATCTATAGAGCCTTCTAGCTTCTCTAGCCCTAACACTCAGAGTACCTTCAGAGCTATTATTGATCCACCCAGCCTCCTATAGAGCAAGTTGACTCACTCCTTGAGGAGGTCACTGAAGGGAGGTGCCCTTCAGATACGGATACATATACATATGATGTCCTCATTGGCCATTTCCCTTGCGCTGACAGCCACTTTGGACCTCCAAAGCCTTACCCTCTGACCTCCAATCCCTCCTAAAAGGCCATTTCCCTTGCCCTTGCAGGCTCACCCTATCGGTCCTTTAGTGATTCGAGTTGATGGCGGCCCGAAAGATCCAGACCCCTAGCCTACAGGGGCAGAGGTGGGAGCAGATCCAAATCCATCCATTGACCTAACAGCACCTATAGCAAATACAGGAGCAAAGGAAGGGTCTTCAGAGAGAAGCTAAACAAATAATTCATCAGTCGCCATTCAACAGAAGTCACCTTTCAACATTCACTTTACGAAATGACCCATGAGCCATTAGCCATAAGCCTCTCACCTTGAGCCATTAGACAGAAGCCTTTAGCCTTTTGCCAGTCGATTTCATACATGCTGTTACTTACGTTGATTCAGCATTTGAGGAGAGGAGCAGAGTCCAACTGATGATGTGTTGAGGAGCTGGACGAATGAGTCTTCAGCCTACTGATTGAATCACCAAGAGCCACATGAGTCACCATAAGCCAGAAGCCTTGCCCAACTTTAGCCTTAAACATCAAGTCCACAAGCCTTTCATATTTTGCCTTAGCCTTGAACCTTTTGCCAAAACCCCTTCACCAGGAGGAGCCAAGCCAAGTGGCTTCTAGTCAGTGTTTAAATGAGACTTCAAATTGAGTGCAGCTCTTCCATTGTAAGAAGAAATTCTATTTCTAAAGGTCTCTAAAGGTCATTGCTCAGAGAACCATATCACATACCTGCTGGGTCACCTTCAACACAGACCCGAGAAAAAACTAGGCCTAGCAAGCGAGGGAGGCAAGGAAATGTAGCCCCCAGCGTGAGGTGTACTCCCATTGCTCCTTCCTACACCCATTCCATTCCATTCCAAGTTACCAACAGACAAGAGAGATGTACCTGCTCAATCCCCCGTTGTCTTAAATTATAGCTGATAGCCCTTCATTTTCATTATCTCCACTAATACATCTTCCAAGAAAAGCCCAGCCCCAGTCCGCATTCCCATTAAGTAAGTCCGCACCAGCCAACACTGTACATGGGTCTCCCGTAACTCCCTATCAATCCTAGATAGCGACCCTATACCCTATACCCTTTACCTATTCGCCTCACATAAGAGCTGATCATTGCCAGGAGTCACTGTCTTCAGGGCGTTTACAGCCGCTCATAGTAAGTCAGTCAGCCAATAGTAAATTACGTAGCCCAGTTGTCCCAGAAGTAATTGTAAATAGCTGGTCATTGTTGAAAGGAGGTCATCGCCTAAAGCGGACATACAAAGAATCGGTATATTATATGTGGGCTTTCATTCGTCCTCCGGACCACTCCTCTCGAAAGATGTGATCTGTAGTCGTAGGTGGACTGGGCAGGTGGACATATACTTGCTTGGCAGATTCCTTACGTGGAGTTGTTGGAGTTGGTGGACATATACTTGCTTGGTAGACCTGCTTGGTAGACCCGCTTGGTATTTGCCTTACGTGGGTGAACTGTGCGACTACTTACTTTCCTTCTCAGGTTCCTTAGGCGTACTGGGGGACTTGGTGGATATGACTTGGCTTAAAGTTTTGGAATGAATCGTAGCCGCTTATCTGTAGCATATGATCCTCGAATTGTGAATCAACGTATATAACGATTCTTAATTCCTTCTATCCAGTTGAGGTAGGAACTATTGTTCTATACATTCAGCTTTCGTCATTCTATTCCAGTCCCTTTTGTGTTCCGTCCATTTCTCTGTTGTCCATTCCAGTTAGTCACTGTGTTCCGTACATTCAGCTTTCGTAAGTCCCAGCCGATCTATCCGTGTATCAATCGGGAGAGGGCAGGCATATAAGGCAGAGAGATATAAGTTCGAAGGCAGTTAGCAAGAGAGGTATCAATCGGGTCTCCGGTTCGGTTGAAAGTTCGATGAAGGCAGTGAGTGTCAGATTAAAGGATCGGCGGAAGGTCTCAAGTTCGATCGAAGGGGAGAGATAGATCTAAGTTAGGCGATAATATTTCTAAGCAGCAGTTAGCTTGACTGGATGACTAATTGGGTGATGAGAGAACAGGTTGAATAGATACCCGTGAGCATACTCTAGCTTATTGGGATCAGCCGTGTGTGAATCGAACAGGTGTTGAAAGGTTGAGGAGGGAGAGAGAATATATCTGTAGGTGGAAAGAGATCAGGCAGCAGGCTAACGGATCAATCATCAATATGAAGGCAGGTGATAGCTATCATTAGCTAATATCAGGCAGGCAGTAAGTTTGATAATGAAATCAGAAAAGAATCTCCGTCGTCACTGATAATCCCGCTCTGTCTATTGGTTAGGACCGGGTATTTGTAGGTAGTACCAAAATATAGAGAATAATAACAAGCAGCAACTAGGTTTCCCGCCCGCTTCACTTCCTCTCCTTATCAGTCGAGCCCCCTAAAGGGTCCTCGTGAAAATACCAGCAGCAGTCTTAAGACATCGAATTTCTAATTGATCCTATTCTAGCCATATTCCACTTCTGGGCCTTACTTTTTTCTCTTTATTCTATCAAGGTCGCCCGGAGTGAACCTTCCCCATCTATGACTTACACGACTTAAACTCCTCAAGCTAGTACATCCATTTCAGGACGCACTAAACCCTTCCCACTAGGGACGCTTCACGATGCAGTTACCAGCGACGGATAGACATCTTGGAGCACCCCTGATCGAGTATCGTCCGCCTTCCCATCCATTTATATGGATATCTTTGAGTAAGACCTTCAACTCATGGGGAAGCCGAAGCGAGGTGTTTTTGTTTTTGTTTTAAGTAGGTATCCGATCCTACTGATGCCACACGGGCACCCTCCCATACTTCTTCGACATCTCCACCAACAGACGTCGTAGCCGCGGCGGGCTCGAGACCGCGGCGCCTTTCCTTCGATATGAGGAAAGACAATTTCTAATAATAGAGACGTTTTCCAATGAAGAAGAAGAGTCTTATTCTTCCGAACAAAAGAAGCAACTTCAGATGTAGAAAGGCACTCGGCGCTGGCCTCTCCCATATAAGGTCTTATCCCGCTCGTTCGGAGCCGAGCCACTCGGCAGAGGTATGCTTGCTTCTTCGATCTCTTTTTCTTTTTATCCACAGCAGCTGACCGATCCATATCCATTGGAAGTGGCCAGCATCCCGCAAAGGCATAGGTTAGGCGAACAGAGGCCGCTCGATCGAGCAGATCTTTCGAGTAGGAGGAGCTGGCTTCATCAGCAGCAGCTAGAGTGGAAGTAGCATCCTCACCACCATCATAGGGAGTAGAGACAGGGGCTATGGTATAAGCATTTGTAGCAAGCAATCGAATGATACCTGAACCCACCGGCCCGGGATAGTCAATAAAAGCCCTCCATGCGAGAAGATCACTGCCCAGGTCTCTGGTGCTTTTGCTTATGCGTCTACAAGCCCAACATATGCAAGATGATTGGAACATCAGTGAATGTAGGAACAACAGGCTAGCTGGCTGGGATAGGAAGGGATACTGAACGGGTGGCTAAGATCTTCATTTCGAGAAAGAAGTGAATATTTTTCATACTCCAGAATGGCTTTGACGTTTATCTCCCTAAATGGCAGGGGTTAGTGGCTCTAAGAAAACCCTCGTCGCTGATCGGTGTAGCGGCTTGGCTCTATCCTGCAGCTTCCCGTTCGCTGGTGGGGCTAACTGACTGCCTCCTCTTTCTCTCTTTACCAAGCCAACCAGTGTGTGTTGTATCTTCCTGCCAGCCTGTCGGCCTAAAGCTGTCGCCTCTTGACCAACCTTTCCTCGCTTATCCCTGTCCCGCCTTTCCTCCTCAACTGACCTACTGCTGCTGACTTGACGAACTTAACAAATGCTGCTGAATTGACGAACTGACCTACTGACCAAGCTAACCGGCTAAGCAACCAACCTCCTTTCCTCGATCTGACCAACTGATCTCATCCTCTCTTCTCAGCCTTCCTCGAGATAAATAACCAACCAAGTAGCTGCCTTCCTTTGACCAAGCTGACTGAGCCCGCCTCAATGAGTCAATCCTACCCTCTAACCAGCTAAACCACTAAGCAGCTAAACCAACTTCCCTCTAACCAGCTAAACCAACTGATCAACCAACTGTGTCTCCATCCAAGCCTAAGCCAAGCAAGCTGAAAGCCAAGCAATAAAGCCGCAGAGCAGCATAAAGTAAAATGTACCTGTTTCTTTCAAGTTCATCTTCGGACCAGTCGTCATACACATACGGGTATTCAAATTTGCACGAAACACAATGTTTTCGCAGAGTACCCCGTGGATCATGTCTCTTGAAGTTTCTACAACTGAAGCGGAACTTATACAAAGCATTTGCTAATGCCTCTGCTGCTTTTGCATTATCTAGATAATAGTGCTCTACCTTTAGAGGCATCGCGGGCTGATTTCCTGTTTATATTCAACGTATGTGAGGCTCCGTCTATTAAGTTTTGGTAGGCAATCTCTAACAATAGCATCATATCGGTGACATAGTGGGGAAATATATGGGGGGGCTTCGAGCATCCATATATTCTAAAGTCACACCCTTCCTCGAACAAGTACCAATCACCAATGTCTATCAACAGATTGTAGGCGGGGGTAGAGATGCAAGGCGGTGGGGCGTTGTGAACAATCGCATACAACGGTCTTTTCATATCCTGCCTTTTGTGGCGACAGCATGCATCATAGGCAGCCAAGACACGTACAAATTTGTGGCATCAGGTTATCCGTTCAACCGTGACATAAGCATTGCGAGTATTCTATATGGCTCCTTGAGATTGGCCACGGGATAGGGCTTCTCTTCAGCTCTTGCTTATGCTTTGTGCGCTCAAAAGTAGCAATAGCCCACTTGGGCAAAAATGGCGACAATGGAGTAGTAGGATCATCGTTATCATTATAATAATCATCCAACAACGATAACTTCGAGCAGAATCTATCATCACTGAACTGGATAGCACTGGAAGGAAAGGGATCACCATCAGCAAAGGGCCCATCACTATGTTGCACATCCAGAGAGAGCTCGTCACTAGGCTACTCATCGAGAGAGGGCTCGTTACTAGTCTGCTCATCGAGAGAGGGTTCATCACTGGCTACATATCCGTGTCAGATGAGGGAAGGCTAGAAGAAACCTCTAGAAAAGGAGAGGGCCCCGAGGAACAAGTAGTCCCATAAGTCCCCGGGGACTGTCCAATAAGTGCGGAAGAGCAGCTCGGAGAAGTTCCCATGGGTGGACCGATACTCGATTAAGAGGTGGAAAGATCCACTACAACCAGCTAGGAGTCATCAAAAAGTAACCCAGCTGGGCAAGAAGACGCATGTTCCATAGATACATGCTTACAATCATCACTTGAACCATCGTTGGAAACAAGTGACGGTAGAGCTCCTTTTGGACCATGAGGAAAAGGCTCATCAAAGATAGCCTCATGATGCTCAGTCACACGGTTAGTAGTGGGGTCATAGAGAAAAGAAACTGAAAAGGACTAATTGTAGCCAGCCATAGTATGGCGAGGAGTATACTAGACAAGTGATATATCACGCCTTCCATGAGGTGGGTAGACCCGTGCACCCGATTCAAAACTCCTTAAATGTCAAATATAGGGCTTCTGCCCATGTAAGCGCTCATAAGGAGTCATACCATAAAATGCACGAGTAGGTGTGGGGTTTCTTATCAATGCCACAAAAACAACCGCTTCTTCCCAAAAAGGAAGCTTCATGTTCCGAGAGTGAAGCATACAGTCGGCCATTTCCATGATAGCCCTATTCCTTCGCTCAGCCACACCATTTCGCTGAGGAGTATAGGGGACAATCCTCTGCCAAAAGATGCCATGAGAGCGGAGAAACTGTAAAAAAGCATTACCAATAGATTAACCACCCCCATCAAACCGAAGACGCTTTATATTCTGCTTACATTGAGCTTCCGATTTGCCATACACCTCAGCCTTGGATTTCATGGTATAAACCCACATAAACCGATAATTATAATCAATAAAAGTATGGAATAAAACCATATCGAAGTCTTAATTGTACTACTTCGGTATGATGTCCTTCCAACTTGGATTCACGTATAACATCGCGCCGCCGTACGAACATGGCATATAGTATAAAGATTAAGCCCAAACTCATCCGTGTTGCACCCCCGTAAATGAGTGCATGTACATTACACCTCCAACGGTGGTTGCCAAAGATCCGAGTGAACCCGAGGCCATGGACTTTGATCTACCAAATGAGTTGAATGCCTCTGAGACGAAATCATAAACCACTTTGCTCCTCGGTTGCGATTGTATGTAAACCCCCCCTAACCCCCACCCCCTAGAAGCGCTGTAGGGCCTTTCTTTTCCTTCTCTCTTCCAAGCAGCCCTGAGCGACATATAAGTTTGATAGTAAGGGATGGTTCTTTCATTGATATTAAGTTTGTGAGGTTGCTCATACATCATCGTTGGTTTCACCGACGAACGTAGTGGGCGTTAGACAGTTCTTCGGTTGGTTCCACCAACTAACCAACAAACACGGGCTCCATCCCGCAATCGACCGTAAAATATAGATCCGCTTTACTCTGAATCGTGAATTAGAAAACACGGGTCCGAATCCCTTCGCCTGACAACCATTAGCGTCGAATGACCACAGTGACGGTTCACCCTAAGGCTGGCCCCCTCCGCTTTCATAAATAAGCAATATATAGGGTCCAGGGCGACCTATCGGTCGATCGAGATCCGACACTAAGACGCTACGCCATTTGCCTCTATCCAAACGTAGGATCGGATCTATCTACTTGGCAATAACTAGGTTACTTCCAACTACATTAATGAATCTTCATAAATTACTATCGGGTGTCGGCTACCAAAACTTAGCTACAATAGGATGGGAATCTAACTTCTAAGTATGTTGCCACTGATGCTACTGAAGCTCTCTTTTTGGCTATTACGCATTGAAACCACTCCTGTGTCTTTACCTTATTGCTCTGTCTATTACTGCTTGTTTTTCTCTCACCACCTTGTCTATTACTGGGTTGCTCCTCACCACCTTGTATTACTAGTAGCTTCGTTAGGCCAATGAAAACACGTAGCCCTACCCTACACTACACACTTAGATTTGAGATATTACTCCTCTCCTTATCAGTCGAGCCCCCTGTCGGGTCCTTATATTCGCTTATTACTTCTAACCCACAGAGACAGCAAAGGATTTGATGCTTGATGCACCCTCCTAGCAGCCTACTTTTCTTCTTCATTAGCTTGTGATTGGCTAACAGTACCAGCAACAATTATTGAGACATCTTTAACAATAGGCAACTCAATCTTTATCACAGCACTACGCACACTCGGGGGGGGAATGCACCATGGGATCTACATCCTAACATCCAGCCGGGGGAAACATTTTCATATGCTATCACTAGCTACGGAATCCAGCCCCTCTATCACTAGCTACGGGCTATCACTAGCTACGGAGCGTAGCCATTCAAAAACAAAATGAAATATTTCATCAGAAGATTCGTCAACTGCTGTATCCGATCTATTGTATACGTATACATATCCATCCAGCCCGAGGAATGCTATCACTAGCTCCGGATTGAATACACTCCTCCTTCCAATGAGAAATAATGGCTATCCACTGAGTGAGATGAGAGCGGGGGAGATACCATCCAAAGACATACATATACAGTCAGTCGTCCATCCATCCTCAAGTAAACAGCAGCCTATGTTGCTATGTTGGTTGTTTGGGTCAACAGCATCCATCCAGAGACATATAAAGTCCATCCATCTGAGAGATAAATATATACATTCACAGCTATGAGAGGGATACACTGCTATCTACCTACCATCTGAATTCACAGCTATGAGATGAGAGGGATAGACATCCTATCTACCTGCTATCTGAGAGAGCTAGACATCGGATACACTGTACACGGGGAGAGATACATCCATGCAAGAAACTCCACACGGGGGCAACACGGGGACCTTAACTACACTACACACAGGAGCCTTACAGTCTGTGAACCCGGGCGATCCTGCCTACTACTTGTCCTCCTGCCTACTTGTTCTTCTACCTACTTTCCTCCTGCCGAAGTCATCAAGTCAAGTTACTGAAGCAATACTCTTGCTTGAATACTTCTTTCTTGCAACCTGAGTGTTATAAGTTCTGAGGAGTTCTAATTCATTGCTATTGATAAGTGAAAGCCATGTGTGATAAGGAAGCTCTACTGCTGAGCCTATTAGAATATCGGCCCAATCCTCCATATACCTATTATCAATACCTATTATAAGCCCGATCCATATACTAAGATAGATCTCATATTAGGGGAAGCTCTACTGAACTGAGCCTATTAGAAGCCTGATCCTCCATATACGAAGACGAAGAGAGATCTTCTCAGATCTTGTCTTGATTGAGTGAGCCTATTTATTGATTGAGTAAGCCTATTCTCTATCAGCCCGATCCTCCATATCATATACTAAGACGAAGAGAGATCTCAGATCTTGATTGAGTATTTGACCCAACCGCGTTCTACCGGTCGCTCGGACGGGTATCAGTTAGGGGACACGAATATCGGTTAGTTAGGTACGGGTGATTCTTTACACCTGGCCTCGATCGGTAGAAAATCTGATAAGGAATAGTTTATTTAGGGCTATCAGAACGAGGATTGATAGCTTTGATTGAAAGCTATCAGAACGAGCTAGCTCCGAACGTCCAGTGTTGTGTGGATTGAGCTGGAACCTCAGTTTGGATTGGGGTGGACGATGGCGGAAAAATAGATATGCGTCGAGTAAAAATATGCATTCCCTCATAAAGAACATCTAGTGTATCAGAACGAGCTAGCTCCGAATGTCCATTGGTGCGTGGACCAGTGTTGTTTGGATTGGGGTGGAACCATATCCATCCATATATGAAACCACTTGACCCGATCCGGAAACAAACTAAACAAAGGAGGGTATAACGTACCTATATCTATGTAGATAGAAGTAGATAGAACATAAACAAGGGAGGGTTTGTAGGTGGGGTGAAAGGGAGGGATAAGGGGAGGACTATAATAGCGGGAGAGAGATCTGAGTAGGCCTTATATATGTGATATTGGTTGAATGGAGAAATTGGTATAGGTGAAAATGGAGAGTGTAATGGATAGAGATCGGAATGAAGCATAGGGTTGGGCGGAGAGATACGAATAGAAGCGATACTAACGGTACATGCACTCAGTAGGTGTCACGATGGCATAGCGGTAACGATGACGTAGCGATAGTGTGTTAAGTATAGATCGATATTGAGACAAAGACCCAGATTGATATGAATATCGATAGTCAAAGGGCGGGGTGGGATATATAGGCATATGTTCCAGTTGATTCTATTGATTAAGCTGTGGATTACGCAATTGAACCAGGACCTGTACCCTTTTTAGTTAAATAACCTCCTGCAGCAGTTCCAGGTACAGCAACAGTTGATCCAGCGGGTGATTCAGCGGGTGATACAGATGTCGTAGCAGCGGTTGATTCAGTAGATGCAGCGATAGATTACGCAGTTGACTAAGCCGGTCATTATGTAAATGAAATCTTTTAAGGCGAGACGGAAATGGTCAAGGTGCATACCTTTGTGAGGGCGACTCCAAGTATTGGGGCGACCCTGTATTCCATTTTTTATTACTCATGGGATGAATCACTTTTTATGTATGTACATATGATTGATGTCCTGATATGCGGAACCTATACTATTGATAGGCAATACTCTTGTTTGATGATGAGATTACTATTAACCATACCCAGCAGAGAGAAGTCCTTAACACCATACAAGTGAGGTTACCCCAGGTTCCCATGCCCGAGAGAAGAGGATAAGGCCCCTTTCAATGCATACCCGACGGATAAGAGAGAGCCAAGTTTCATACAGACAAGTATCCATCGTGAAACAGTGACAACACCGAAAGGACACAGTGAATAATCTGCTGATCAAACTTGCTGCTCGCCCAAGGTAGGTAGGCCTCTTGTTTTATCGATCTTGCCATCCCTTGAGATGAATATGAACTTCCCATGGGTTTGCTTGCTTTATCATTTCCCCCACGTTACCCACCAGACGAGAGAAGATTTGTATGCCAGACGAGAGAATGGATAGACGTGTTGGTTGATATAGTGAGTTGAATAGCTCGTGGGTGCGCCAAGGGGACTATGTGCTGTTAACAACGATGCACATGGGGCAGAGCTATTTGCAGTGATACCTTCATGCCAAGAGCGAGTTACTCAAGCTTTTGTTATATATGATTCACCTGTTGAGCATCATACGCCATTCATAGTACATATTAGCACGGTCAGAGCCAGCCACGGTCAGTCCATAGCCATAGCAGCCATACCGGGGATAAATTACCCCTATTGTTCTTCCAATAAGAGGATACCCCATCGACATAAGAGAGAATGGCTAGAGGTGCTGCTAGAGTGAGTTGCATAGCTCGTGGGCGGGGCAAGGGGACTATGTACTGTTTTCAACTATGTGCCCGGTACTCTTACTATGAATCCTAAGCTTTCTCCTTGCCTCGATTTCGTGATTGGGTTGGGAAGGAAAGAGACTCTACTGGTCCCGTTAGGCTAGTTAGAGTTTCCCTCCTTCCCTCCCCTTAAGGAAGGTAGGAAGAAGGATTAAGACTCGATGGGCCCTCTTCGCTCTCTCGATGGTCAAGCGAGTAGTTCCTCCTCGGCTTAATCTGTCAGTTGACCTGAGTTGTCGGTATGGGGGGGTGGGTTGTGGGGTGGTATGCCGATGTTACATATTATAATACGATGCGCCACTCTGGTTACAAAATATGCCATTTTCCCCCTTAGGATTTATGGCATGTAACGTATTAAAAGAACCCAGATTAATGCTATGGTGATGAGACAGCTCGATAGCAGTTATGGAGGATAGATGAGTTGGGAAGACCCGGATCCCTGCTATTAGGATGGGACAGTCATAGAGCAGCTATCGAGGGAACAACCCAGTAACCCAGTAACCAACCCAGTAACCAAGTGTAGGTGCCTTTACTGCGAGATTCACCTAGTAACCCACTCTATCCTTCCTCTCTCTCGTGTAGTGGGCTTCACACCCCGGAACCAGACTTACTGTAAGACCACACCCGGGTTAGCCATGAACACACTCACTAAGCGAACACACCGAATAAAGACCTCCTGGGGTTCGATCGGTTTCCTCGTCCCACACTCAATAGAAAATACCGAATCCAGACCTTGCGGGTGAGGTGTTTACTTCTATGAACGCAACTATGGACAGTCTTTTCAATCCCACTATGGGAAGTCTTTTCAACCCGTGTTTGAAGACCCAGATTCACTGCTATTAGTTGGTGCAACTCTAAAGCAACTATCAAGGGGAACCGCCAAGGGAGATAACCTGAATTATTGCTATGGTGATGGAGCAGTCCTATAGCATTCATCGCGGGGAGACGCTGGGGGAGAGCACCCTGATCTGATGCCAGTTGATGGTACAGCTCTGGCGCAGCCATTTAGGGGATATGCTATAGGGGATAACCCTTACGAGGGGCTGTGGAGACGAAGCGATTATTGAGCAGTGAAGGAACGGAGGGTAAGAAGCATGACGAAGAGGGGAGAGAAGCATGGCGTAAAGGATAAGGTGGGTGCCGTGAGGTTAGTCCCGTAATAAACTTTCCTTCGTATTATTGAGTTGGCTTCACATACCGAATCAAGACCCACCGAGTCACATCCAGGTTAGCGGGAACACACCACGTAGGCAAGAACACACCGACCGGACCAAGACCGATATACCACACCCGGATTCCTCCTTAGGGTAGGCAAAGAGGTACCAGCCTAGGCAATAGAGTAGACAATACCCCAACCAGCAAGGGACCGGACCCCAGATCCGCTTCTGGGAGAACCTATAGAGCGTACTGATCCGCACCCCAACCAATCAAGGGAGCAAGGTAAGGGAACCCAGCCAATGGAGCAAGAGATGGATGTGCTATAGATTGCCTAACTAAAGAAATTGACTTATCCATAGATTGCCTAACTCAACCCCAGAGAATCCGTTGATTGTAATCCATAGATTGCATCAAAGAAATTGTCCATCCTTTGATTGTAATCCAAGAGAACCCCTTTCATCAAAGAAATTTCCATCCTTCCCACCATTATTCGATGTTCCTAGATTTAGGATCCTTCATATTTGAAACCCCCATGTTCACTAAATCGTTGGCTAGAGAATTTAGGATCCTTCATATTTGAAATAAGTGAACCTCACTAAATCCATGAAGGAGTGAGAGAATGCAATTTATGATACGGACATGTCCCTAATGGGGGGGGTTCTCTCTTTACTAGAGCCAAAATAGGGTTTCCCTTTAGATGATATCGTTTCACTGCCAGATAACTTGGATTATGGTCCATCAGAGAGCGAGCCTCGTATATGTTCTTCGTGGTTCTGAGTCGGATCCATCGGTTATGAGTAAACTGCTAATCGTGGCTGAGCAACTCGATCTCGAACCATAACTACCACTGGTGAATCTGGAATCGAGCGAAGGGTGAGCTTGCCGAACTCTCGACTAAAGGAGAGGGACAGACGCACATTCAGTGGTGCCCCGGCTCCTAAAAGGTCTTTATCCCAGTAAACCTTTTCTAGCCCTTCCACCTCCTCAATCGAGTCTGACATACATGGGAGGGTCTCAATCTCTAATTGGGTGGGACTAGTAGGGATGCTGGGCGATAGAGTTCAGGAGATACTCGCTGGGCTCTGTTTCGGCTCCTTCTGATGCTCGATCTCGATTGCGAACTGGCTCTGAATCAAGCGCTTCTTCCGATTCATCGACTAGCATTGGCTCCCGGGTGGTCCTATATCTCAATATCGATCTGCGGGATCTGCTCCAACTCCTGCCCATGCCTTTTCGCTTCATATGCCCCTGGTCTATCCAAGATCTTATTCATATGCTCGAGTAGTGCCTGTGCCCGGTTAACCGTACGGAGCATGGACTGAAGGGAAAGATGTGAAAGCTGCTGCTTACTCCGCTGCTTTTCATGCCCTAACCGCGCTCCCGATGAACTACTGGCCCTGGAGCTCTATCTGAAACTAGCAGGAATGCTCCGCTGTTCAATCTTCCGGCTCTGCAATCCTTGTCTCTCCCTATGTCTATAATGCCTCTGCTGGTTGTTATGCGCCCAAATCATTAGAAAGCTCCAAGGCGGGCGGTAAATATAGATCTTAGGTCGAGCCCTCTGCTTCTCGCACTTCCTTGAGTTCCACATGTATAGATTCCGCACCTTCTGCAAGCGATCGGGAGTCGGTGCGTGCCTCTTAAACCCAACCTCCATAGGCTTACCCTACCTCCTAAGGCTTATGGTGGGCTAATGGGGCCTAGAGTGCCACCTAAGGCTTACCCTACCCCTTTAGTAGCTATGGTGGATGGCGGGATTTCCCAGTATTACCCAGCGATACTTCCCAGCGCTCCCTAGATACCGGGCCTCTCCTCGACCTCCTCGGCCGAGTCCCTCGACCTCCTCGGCCGAGTCGATGGCGGCCTTGTGTTGAGAGTTCGGCAAGCTCACCCTCACCATATGAATAGTGAGCCCCCTAACGGGTCCTACCGGGCCTCTCCTTTAGTCGAGAGCCCTTTCTGGGCAGGCTCACCCCTTATTTATATAGCGCGGAGGTTTTTCAAGATTTCGATTGGCCCTAGACCATGAATTGAGTGAGTCGGGCTCCCCTTCCCTTATAAGCACCGGATTGGATGGGACGGGTGACGCCCTTACCTTATGCCTAGACCCAGCACTTTCATGAAGCCCATATGCCTTCGATGCTTGGGCCTTTTCCCTTGCCCTCAGAAGCGCAAGCCCTCCGGACCTTACCCTTTTCTTTTGGGATTCGAGAAATGCACCGCGCGAGATGACGAGATTCTATTTGGTTGGCGGGATCTCCGCCATTATATACGTAATTACGTCATTGTCGCTCTTCTTAGATCTACGCGTCATTTCGACACTTTCTCGAGCAGACACAGTGCATATATTATATATGTAATTATGCTATCGAATTCATTATTCGATCGATAGAGCGTGAATGCTGCTATTATATATGTAATTGCGCTTTAGCAGACAATGCATATTATACCAGACGGACCAGCTTCTCTATTAGCTTATTTATTCGGTGAATGATGCTAGGCATCGATGAACAAACAACTCTGAAGCGGATTCATTCGAACACACTACCTTTCTTTATCTAGTTGTTCGACGAAGTGCTAC
This sequence comes from Pinus tabuliformis, assembly GCA_031772625.1. Taxonomy (NCBI): domain Eukaryota; kingdom Viridiplantae; phylum Streptophyta; class Pinopsida; order Pinales; family Pinaceae; genus Pinus; species Pinus tabuliformis. Next base: position 1,614,664,590 of record CM062804.1, read on the forward strand.
CCATACCTAGTAGTTGCTCGTTGGTGCCCTCAAATAATAAGAAATAGGGGGCGCCTCTCTACCACTGTTTACGCGTAAAGAGAAATATCCTGGTACGTCTGCGGCCGGTGTAGCTAGAAAGAAAGGTTCGTCGGTAAAACACGAATGAACGAATGTGCCCGTCACCGTTAATCAGCCAATTAGCTTTGTTCCCTGGGAGGGGGCCCAGCCCGTCTAGCTTTCAATTTGATTCCAGTGATCCGGGGGAGACAGAAGGCGGAGATCGAAGGTCAAACTTTCTATCATCTCCAAAGGCTCTAAATGCTGCTTCTACAGGTGCTTCTAGTGGTGGTGCCCGGTGTTTGAATCTCCCTTTGCTTCTACCACCTATACCTCTGCTCTAGCTGCCTGTGCCCTTGTGTTTGCTACTTATCTGCATCAACCGAATCAACAGAGTCGACTGAATAATCAATGGCTCGGGCGGGTACAGCTTAATCAACAGACTCCCTTGCTTAAACAACTGAAAGGGCTAGGTCTCGATCTCGCTCTCGAACAGCATAATATCGATCACAATCATCGGATTCTGGAACATCTGCTTCTGGAACTGGGACTTTCTGTAACTACGCCGGCCCTGCACACTAGTCAATGTGCATAAAGTCGGAACAGGGGGCAGGTCGGTCAACATCTTATGAATCGACAGAAAGCGTCTATATCTGGATATGAAACTGGTACAGGGGCTGCTGCGGCTGCTAATGATGCTGCCTATGCCACTGTTGCGTCTGGAACTGCTTCAACGACTAGCTATGATGCTACTGAGACTACTTTCTGGCTCAATGGATAAAAATACAAAAAGCTACCCACCAGCCGCTGGGTATGGAATTGCGCTTAGCTATAGGATCTAGGACTGGAGATGCTCGAACAAAAGAAGAAACTGCTGGACCGACTGCTTGAACGTTTAGCCGGGATATCACACATAAATAATCTGCACCGCCAGACATCTATCGTCAAGGCCTATATGTCCGTTATATTGTCAAGGTATTCAGGGCGAGCACACGGTGTCTTGCTCGGTGGGACGCATAGTGTGCACGGTGTCCTGGTTGGATGGATGTAGAGTGCACTATAACTGGATTAACGTGTGCGCTATCAATGAATGGGAAGGTCATGAATTGACTGTGAATGGGTCGCAGCTATCACTCTCGATTGGAAGACAAAAGCACCGGAGTCTAAATCTTCGATCTACTGATGGGGGATGGGAAGATTGGCTGGTCCTTCCCAATATATATAGCGGGAAGTCCACTCCTCTCTCCTCACGAAACAACCCCATGTGAAAAGAATAGTCACTTTTTTGATAAAGACTAATAACAAGTATTTGAGAGGTTAGGAATAGCTCCTCGTATAACTGCTCTCCTATCACTGCACCTATATCCTATCTACTGCATCTTATTACGTATATAAACCTCCCTCTCCTATAGCTAAGATTGTCATCCAATAACCAACCCGCCCTTCCTTACGCTACTGCTCGCTACTGCCCCGCATAACGCCGATTAGGAACAAGCACCGGTAACTTACCCATCTGCCAATCTCACGTACCGATCATTCCCAGCTTTCGTACCCATCATTTATAGCAGCTCACTACCGATAAGAGTACGCACCCACAGCAGAGAAAGCCCTACTCCTAACTATAAACAACAGCCCTGTTCCCTACTGCCCACGGGTCGCTATTACACCTGTTCTCGAATCACCCAGTTAGTCATCTTCACAACCAATAAACCTAACTGCTCCCTCCGAGGTTTTCTTTTCAATACAATCCGTTTCCGGCATGCGAAAATGTCAATAGAATCTCTTTATTTCAGCCATCAATTGCAGCAATCGTGTATTTTCCATCCCCGCCTATCCGTTCGAAACGTCGTGAAATGTCATTCCTAAAGAAATAAAAGGTGATAAAATAGCCATATCATTTATTTATCCCGGCATCCGCCTCAACTTATTTCTAACTGCCCTGTCTTCCACTTACGAAACACCCCAGCCACCCCCCCTGAGTAGCCCAACCGGCAGCCAGCCCGTTTCTTTATTTCATATCCCAGCCCGAATTCTCCCAGCAAACAGCAAGCGGCCGTGGAGAGGGGCGGTCCCGCGGACGGACAACAACTCACATAGTGTGAGGTGAGTGAGAGAGTCAGCGAGTAAGGTTCATTCCCAATAGCACAAAGCCCAGGAGTAGTTCTACGTTACCTTTTCTAAATACCATGTGCCCAGGAAGGTGGTGATTCTATGTATGTTACCAGTTAAACGTGAACAGTAGTCGTTGATCCCCGTACACAAAAAAAGGAGGTGTCATGCGAGTTCAGTACGTTACCAGGAAAAGAGTAGTGGTTAGTGCCTGTTTTATTCCCACGTGAATAATAGGAGGTGGTAATTCCATTTGTGTTACCTGTTCTCATACCCCGTGCCCGTAGGTTTTCGTGCCATGTGTGAACGAATTACAGTTAGCAACGGAAGTGGCACCAGTTTGTGGCTGATTGATTGACCACATCGGCGGCTTAGAGGGAGGTCCCGCCAACATAACATCTTTCCTAATAGGTTCCCACAGACGAACTACAGCCCAAATTTTGAACATGGGTTGGGTGGACGAATGAGGCCCAGGAGAGACCTATGGGGTACGACAATACGAATGGGGCATTACGAATCTGTGTTCCCACCTTTCATACACCGTATTGTCCTAACCGTCATCGGCTTCACTGATAGCCTTTTCTTCCTCTATATGAGGATGCCCTTCTTTTCCCCGTTGGGAGAAATGTATCTCTCCATCTGTTGCTTCCCTCGTATCAATTGGTATATTATTAGCCACCACGTTATTAGCAGCCACGTTATTAGTGGAAGGATGTTGCGATATAGTGCTCCAAAAGTTGGAACATTTTATAATATACCCCAAATCGTAACAGGTAGCATGTGCAAGAAGTCGGAACAGGCTAGTAGTCCGCGCGAATGGAAGCAGCGGGCTATGGCTATTGAACTCAAGGAGATGCTGGGCGAGATAACGGGTATTTCAATAAGGATCCTGGGCGTGATGCATCTAGAAATCGATCTCAATCTGCTCCTGCTATCACCTCTGTCCCTTTCACTCGGTAAACTGCGGGATTGGATTTGTCACTCAATTGGCTACTGGGGACTTTGAAACCGGAGGATCTCGGTATCAATCAAACGCAACTGCGGGGACTCTATTTTGGGATGGATCCGGGCGAATAGGTGATGACTTTCGAACAGGCTATGGGTGCTACAGGCCCTGGAACCAGAAGGAATGCTAGCTTAGCGATTGGCCTTGTCTCCGGGCGAAGGAAAGCTAGGACCTCTGCCTAAGGATGTGTTTGCCTCTGTTACCTCTGCTTGCTCTGTTCTTGGTGAATCAATGGGTTCAAGTCCATCAGCTTGGTAAACTGAATAAACGGACAGACAAAAAACTAGCTTTGGAACTGGATATGAATCTGCTTTATCTGAAAGGGATGTTGCAGGCTATTATTTCACTATTGCTAGGCGAGGTGAAAGTGGTGGAGAAGCTGGAACCGGATCCGCTAGTAGTGGTTCTTTATCTGCCCCCGCTTTGTGGTGCTGCTGGTCGAGATGATGGCTTTAGTCTCTGCTAGCTGCTTGCTCCGTTGCTACTTCAACTGCACCTGCACCTGCCTTATCACATGATTCCTTTGTTCCAGCTGATGCTTTCACTCGATCAACAAAAGGGACGGAGTCACTCACTATGAATATGGTGAGGCCCGTTAGGGACGGAGTCACTCACTATTCATATGGTGAGGGATTTCTCGCTCACCTCCCCAAAGAGGTGAGGGACTCGGCCGAGGTTACGAGGTCGAGGCCCGGTAGGGACTCACTATTCATATGGTGAGGGATTTCTCGCTCACCTTCCCCAAAGAAGTGAGGTCCGGAGGGCTTGCGCTTCTGAGGGCAAGGCCCGGCAGGCCCGGTAGGGGCTCACTATTCATATGGTGAGGGACTCACCGATTCATATGGGTGAGGAATGTATATCGCTTGTCTGTAATCAGACAAGGACCCGGGAGGGCGCTTCCTGTAATCGGGAAGGTCCCGGAGGGGCTTGCGCTTCTGAGGGCAAGGACCCGGGAGGGCGCTTCCTGTAATCGGGAAGGAATGTATATCGCTTGTCTGTAATCAGACAAGGAGCTCTCTTCAACCTGCTCATGGCTAGATCGATCCCAACACAAATTCTGGCCCCGCATCACCCAGCAGCGCAAGTGTGTCCTGCTGACGCCTCGAATCAAGCTTTTGTTGCGACATGCTATTGGGGGTTTTCTCCCCCATTGCTAGTAGGTTGATGGGTCGCACGCCCGGCACACATGTTAAGGTCTGGCAGATCTATCTTTCTTCCCCTCTTCATAGGAGGATGCGAAGCATAGCTCGACCAACGCCATCACTCTTTCCCCTTTAGGGCCAATTAGACCCTGCCTGATAATCTTACCCGCAGCTGAGGACCCGGAGGGTGAGGTAGCGAACTCTCGACTAAAAAGAGAGGGCGCTTTCCTCACCATATGAATAGTGAGTCCCTACCGGGCCTGTAATCAGGGAAGGAGTGAACTGAGATTACCACTTGAGGCTATACGTATCAGTTGCTCCGCTCATTGGAGGCCTTCGTCTTTCCACCATAGCTTCATCTCAGTCGGACCATGCCCACCTACCTTATAGCACTGTTAGTGAACAGTACTTAGAATATAAGACAGCGGGTCGCACGAACACGCCTAGCCCACTATACTAGCTCCTGAATTCTACAGAATAGAAGACAGCGCACGAACACGCCTCGCCCACCAATAAGAGAGAGTAAAGACGGATTCTGACCCTCTATTGGTACTCCGCATCTTCACGGAGAAGGAAATTCACTGCTTTAGTCGTTATTCGTGCAGGTCGCTACAAACACGAAATCCTGGAACTGGCGGCAGGCGATCTTTTCACATGATTCATCGTTACTCATGTCAGCATTCTCACTTCTGATATCTCCAGGTCCCTTCCCCGATTGACAGAACGTCCCGCTACTGATGGTTCACTTGGTTGGCGCTTTCTCGCCGGCGTAGTCGAGCCACTAAACGTACCTCTCGATGGCGGCGCCATATTCAGAGTGAGTCCATCCCGGACCTATGCTCGGGTATTCGCTGGGTGGGTGGGTAAATAGATCTCGATGGCGGCGATGGCGGCCTTTTAGTCGAGAGTTCGGCTGGCTCACCCTAGAATGCATAATTACATATAATATATGCATTGTCAATGGAGGTGATCCCAGAATGAACTATAGATCTACGTTGCTTACCTGAGCATAACGTAAGGGATATCCTTCCCAAGGGATATCCTGACCTTAGGTAGGATAACCTGATCTCCCTTCGCGGGGCAAGGATGAGGGGACGAACCGCTTGCTCGACCAAAGAGAGAGCAATGAATGCATTCATTACTGGCTGGGTTGCCCGGCGTAGGCAAGTCAGATAAGACCGGCACAGGTCCTATATTTCTTCCCCTAAAAGCCATTCTCTACGTCATTACGTCATTGTCGCTCTTATGATCTCTACGCGTCATTTCGACACTTTCTCGAGCAGACCACAGTGCATATATTAGATATGTAATTATGCTATCGAATTCATTATTCGATCGAGAGAGCGTGAATGCATATATTATATATGTAATTACGCTTTAGCGTCGTATGGGATCGTAGCTCGAATCATCGATCGTACCCGTAATATCGTATACAAATAGATATATCTCATTATATATGTCATTATGCATTTCTTCCAGTCATGAATTCGATATATTATATATGTCATTATGCATTCATGATGCGCAAGCAGGCTCGACCAATTATATTGAAAGAAGTTCCGCCAAGTGAAAATGGCAAAATAGGCCCGGTAGGGTGAGCTTGCCGAACTCTCGACTATAAGGCCGCCATCGCCTACTTTGCCAACAAACACGCACAGGCGGACCTAGACCCATGTGAGGGACCCTTAGAGATAATTCTGCTTGCCCGTTGATGATGTCTTGCTTACTTACCCTAACCAGAATACCTAGGAAGGAGGTAGGTTTGAACTGATAGGCAGGCCGCAGGACCACTGCATCAACTGATTGATGTTCACTGATTGATGTGAAACCTGCCCACCAAGCGCTCCAAGCACTCCCACCTGTAAACAACTTGGCTGGGATCAATTGGCTGGGAATAGCTCACCCACTTGCCCTAGCTCACCTACCCTAGAAAACCTGGGACTAGCTCACCTACTTTGCTGGGATCCTGCTCACTTGGCCTATGCTCACCTGGGACTACGGATGTTACCTGGGCGAATGTTACCTGGGATGGTAGGAAGGAAAGCTGTTACCCGGGATGGGAATATGTTACCTGGGACGGGAGCTGGGGTCCTGCCCAAACATTATGACACAAGGCACAACAGGCAGGTGGGTGGTGCTATTTACACGGAGCTGCTTATGACGTGATTAGACCGTGCGACCTCTTGAGAAGATTTCCTTTATAAAAGATTGATCCCGCCTTGCCCGATGCGGACAAGCGACTACGTACCTTAGCGCGGGTGGAAAAAAAGCTATTGTCCGTTACCAACTTACCAACAAGCAAGCCAAGCAATCCAACAAGCCTACGATGCTCACTTGGATAATACTACTTAGCTGGGAATAATACTCTGCTCACTCACTTTGCTTGGCCTTGCCCTACTTCCCCTACTCTGTTAAAACACTTTGACGGGTTCACCCACTAGGTAGGCTGGGATCGCTCACCTGGGATGGGAATATGATGCGATGCTCACCCTCACTTTTTGAATATGCTTACTTGGCCGGGAATACCTTTGAAAAAACACTTGGCTGGGATCAACCACTTTGATGGGCTACTTGGCTTGGCTTGGATACCGGGATGCTGCTGGAAGAATTTTTAGATAGGTTCGCTTTCAATCCAATATGATTTTGAGATAAAGGAGGGGGAGGAAAAAGAAAGCATTAGATAAGTTGCTTAGCTTATTCTTGTATAATAACATATAGAATATATAATGCAATCATTTCATTATTACTGCTTGAGTTACTTGGCAACTTGATTATTAGAAAATTATGTCGTCGGACAAGAAACTTGAAAGGTCGAAGAAACCCCGGGCAGAAGATATGACACGACGGGCTAATGAAACAATGGCTTGCTTCAACTTAGATATATGCCTGGCCCCCTACCTTCCGCCTTAGGGATTTTATATTTAGGCTTGTACCCTACTGCAAATTGATTACTTGTCCATACATCCCAAGAGTTCACACAGCGCTTGATTGGCTTTATTCACTTTATTTATCCATAGAACCCCGGTTACATATTTTACCAACAATTAATGAATGCTATCTTTAGAACCCTTGTTCCCAACTAATTGAGGGAGGTTCACTGGTCGAGGGAGGAGAAAGGTAGGTTGTTAACTTATTTAGGTTACCCAGTAGAGGAGGTTACCCAATTGAGGATGTTCACTGGTCGATGTTCACTGATTTATGTTCCGATTAAGCCCTGTTCTTACCCTAATCTGCTCACTACCACTTGGCCCGAGCTCATCACCTACTTTGCTTGGGATAGCTCACTTGGCTTTGAAATAAAGACACACTTGGCTGGGAATAAAGAGCTACTGGTGGGTACCTGGGTATACTCCTGCCCAAAAACATTACCACACAAGACACAACAGCTAGGTTAGGTAGGCGGGGGGGTGGTGCGAGACGTAGTTGCTTATAGACGCGATTATACCAACCTGTTACCTCTTTGTTTATTAGTGTTGGTGCTTTATTCTTCTTACTTGATGAACTTGATCTATCCATCCCAGCATTCCCAACTTATGGTGGCGCATGTTCACTTATGGGTGGGGCATGTTTACTGGACTGGACTGGACAAAAGCAGAGCTAGGTGGTTACGTAGTCGCTTCTAAGCGTTTACCAGTTACCTACCTCTCTTTAGTTTAGTAGTGTTGCTTGATCCTTCTTACTTGATGAACTTGATTGATACCCCATCTTCCTACCCAGACCATGTTCCTGTTGCTTGATTTGATCCATACACCCCTTCTCTTCTGACCCAACCTTCCCAAACTACCCTTGCCCGATGCGGACAAGCGGCTTCGCCCTTGCCTTCCACATTCAGTTCGCATTCCCGCATCCCCACACGTCAACCAAGGCCCAGTACGCGTAAGGAAGGAGGAGAGGATACCGCCCAGGCCACGTCTACCAAGCAACGTGCCACACAGTACACGTATACCTTGCCATAACCAACTAACTATACCCCCTTAACCCTATACCAAATAGGGTGAAGTCTATATACGTTAAAACATATCTCATACCGAGCGAGTGTTTGTGAGGTCACTGATGAGGAGTTATTAATGAAATTGATGACACACATTGTGGAGGTTAGTAGTAGCTCAAGGGCCAACGGACGGAGTTGCCGTTTTAAGTGATCAATAGAAGGATATAATTTATATGAGCTGTTGCTTTCCGGTGGTATATATATTTATGCTGGCCGGTAGATGTGGTGCTTACCGATATATGCAGAGGTTCTGTATGCCAAAGGTGTAACGCGATAGCAAGAGTTATCTTATATGCTTTCCGGGTCTGGCTGCTGGTATATTTCGCCAGAGGTCCTGTATGCAAAGGTGAGTGGATCGATAGAGCGAGGTTTACGACAACGGCTTGGTTATATACAATTAAACACTTGTGGGTGAGGTGGATTCACTTATTCACCCAGGACAGGTTTACGAGGGAGGTCAGTAATTAACCCACCTTCCCAACAGAAGACGACGAGAGATCGAAACAAGCGATGGCACTAGAGCTTACCGAGATCCTTCCTACCTAGATCCGTTCACTTAACGAGACGGAACTTTAGGTTCCTACCTGTTTCAGTTCACTGAAGATATTAACGATACGGAAAAGGTGCCTAACCGCACATAGGACATTGGCAACAGAAAAACACAGATAGAGATATACGTAGATACACTACATAGCATAGATTTATTCGGTCCCATAGCACGAGTCCCATACGATTAATACCCATTCTACCATTCTCCCATTCCCACATTCCCCAATCCTCATTAAGCTTTCAGTTACCAATCCTCATTAATCTTCGGGTTCAAAACCTCCATTTAGGAAACTTGCTCTATTAATTTCCGCAATTCCTAGCACCTTTTGCTAGTGGGCACCTGAATCGAAAATAAAGGAAGAAGGGAGGTTGACCCGCTTGTCCGCATCGGGCAAGGAGAATCTGATATCTAATAGAAAGGCCTGACTAACAGGGCTTTCTTACCACTTACTTTGATGAAAAGGAAGAAGGGAAAAGAAATCTTATTGAAAATATTCTTATTCAAGATCCTCCTAGGTTCTATCTCTTATAGATATTCTCATTGTATAAAGCTCACTTCGTGGTACCTGAACTGGTAACTTATACTGAAAGAAAGCCCGATGCCCACTTCGCGGTAACATCTATGCAGACTCTCCATCAATCAATCAATCATTCAAGCAGGCATACTCTCCATCCATCTTACACACTCAGACTAGCCTTATGATCCACACGCCATTAGAGATGAAAAAGTAAGCTGAAAAAGGGGTCAAGATGGGTTGTTAAGAAGGGGTGTTATCCGCCAAGTTGATATGAGAAAATGATAAGTCAAACTTCCCTAACCTCCGCCGCCCCCCCACCCAATAAGTAAATTCAATGGCCAATCTATTAGGGAGAATGTCCAAAACCTCCCTATACCACTTGCTTCATTAATGCTTTGTAGCTAGCTACTGCACTAGACTTATCTTATCGGGCTGGATGGGCTGGATGAGATGGCTGGTCTTCTTGCTTCAATGGATGGCTTCGCTGGATTGAATGGACGGTTTTGCTCGAATAGAGGGAGTAGATAGCTTGCTTGATTGAGGAACTCCAGCCATACCCCTGATCTTGGAAGGATGGAAGGACGTACCCATATTACTGAAACTTAGAGGCAAGGGCATTCGAAAGATAGATAGCAGGGCAGGACGGGCTTTGACATTGCCTGAAATCATGCTTACTTGGGACGCGCTTAGACCTTAGGGAGAGCAATTGAGTGAGGGAACGCATCTTCGATGGATCGATGGGAAGACAGACAGGGATAGAAAAGAAGGGGAGGTACAGAGGCACGGGGTCGAAAACATGTTTTAAGAATATCGTATACAAACAGATATAAAATTATATATGTAATGATGCGGCGAGCTGAGCAATATATGTTTGGGGGCTCGTCTTTAGTGGGCAGATTTAGACGTGTGAGGTGCACCAAGAGAGAAAAGCTTGCCGGGATGATCACTCCACAGGAGGTTCTGTTGTATAATGCGAAGGTGAGGGGCTGCTTGTCAAGATCAGTAACCAGAGTTGTATGCAAAGGTGATCGAGAGAGGAAGGAGTGAAGTTGACATGTTCATTTACAATTCTACAAGTGAGTTAGTGAGTTAGTGAGTGAGGTGCATCGGTCGATTCTATTCGCCTAGGACATGTTGATGAGAGAGGTGAAAAGAAACCGTGTTACCAGCGTCGTAGTACTTGCCTTCTAAACCCTATACCCACCCCCCCCTTACGCTCGCAGTTCACACATTAAGCCTTCAGGGACCAATACTTATGCACCAATCCACATTAAGGACCCCATACCCATAGCTCGGAGGGTGGAACAGGCTACGGAAAACGAATACGGCAACTACGGCAGCTACAACGGATACGCCAACTACGGCAACTACGGACGGACAACTGCCAACGAATGCCAATGAATAATATAGTGTTGTTAGGTGCACCCAGAGAAATGAGATAAGGCTTATCTGCTTGTTTCATCTGCTAGCCGGGAGATGCCCAAAAAGTTTCGTATGCAAAGGTGGAACGAATGAGGTATACCTGTGTTGCTGGACGGTTGAAGTGAACATAGGTGTTGTATTCAAAGTGGGCTGTCGGGTGCTTGCCTCCGTGGCGTGGTTTAGCCACTTTCTGTGGTGCTGGTGTCTGCGAAGGTGTGCTGCTTGCCAGCTTAACGCTTGCCTCCTTGGTGTGGGTGATCGCTATCGCTTGACTCCTTGAATGAATGAATATAGTTCCCCAGCGAGGTACAAAAAAGAGTGAGCCCAGAGGAGATAGCGCTAGATTCCGAATTGAAACGACCTGAAAACCGGAAAGCGGCCCGCGACGTTAGCATCTTACCCAGCTACTTTGCTAGCTTGGCACCAGAGGATATTCCGTCGTATCCATTTATTATACGTTATTATTCCTTTCAATTTTGCACCAGTTACGGGCACTTTCAATCTCTCCTGTAGGCAAGCACTCGATAAAGCAAGTCGTAAGGCAAGCACTCGAACTTTCTCCTGTAGGCAAGTGTAGGCAAGCACTCGAAAGTCAATTACTCAATTCCACTAGCATAATGGTTTTATGGATGGTTAGCCCTTCATAATGGATGGTGAATGGATGGATGGAGGGTTACTGTAATATATCTACCTCTCTTCTATAGGAAGGCCGGCCTCTCTATCTCTATAGCCAGTCTCTATCTGATGATATAGATCATTTCAATATATAGGGGACATATTCACTCAGTAAGATCCCTACTGATCAGTAACTAATCTTACCCAATACCAATCTGGGTGGGCTCTAAAGAATAGCCAATCTGGGTGGGAAGGCCAGCCTCTCTATCTCTCTAGGAAAGCCAGTCTCTTTACCTTAAGAATAAGAGGGACAATGAGAAACATAACCCCAAGGAAGACCTTCTTATCTCAAGGGTCATTGATACTAGGAGACTAGTCGCAATAGTCGTGTACAACCATGAGCAAACGGCTTATAAAAGAAACTGGATGGCTGGATGGCTTATAGTCGTTGATACTAGTCCCCGTGCTTCTATCTCTAACGCTTGAGGAAATACAGACTCTTTCCCGTGCTTATCTATCTTTTCCGGGAAGGGTCTCTTTCCCGGGGAGGTCGGGTTATCTTAATAGTCGTACCCACCAGTCTTCTTATCAAATAGTTAGGAGAGCTAGTAGGTCCACCCACGCCCCGCATTCAGTTCCATACGCTTTCAGTACGCCTTACATTCCATCCGCACCTGCCTACTCACAGGGGGGGGCAGGGTCTACTACTACAGCTACACATACAGCTACTACACAGAGAAGAGTGACACATAGATAGATAAATTCTCATAATAGCTTATATAATACAACAGCTAAATAGTGCAGGGATAGCACTTCATCTTAACCGCTACTCGAGCCAATAATAGGAGAGCCCCTGTCAGTGCCGATTGATGGTTGCCAATAAATAGACACCCGTTTACAATACCCAGGATCACTTTCCCCTCATTACCACTGGTCAACCTCAGCCGAGAGGACATCAGGCCCAGGAATGATATCCCCCCTGTTGATGATACCCAGTTGTACGTGCCCACCTGTTCGATATACCCCGTTTCCAGGAGGTATGTGTTCGTCCCAAATTATACGTTACCTATACTACGTGACCGGGAAGGAGTTGTAAGTGACCTCCAGTTGGATATCCCCCATGACCAGTTGTTTTCCGTACCCAGTTGTTCCCAGTTGTTGCCGGTACTCCGTTTCAAGTGTAAATGCCAAGTTTCATGCGCTCACAAGAGGACCTTTAGGTACTCGACCATAGGACCTTTAGGTACTCGACTATTAAGGATGCATAAGCAGGCTCGACCATCAAATAAGTAAATTGAAGGGAATGAGTCAAATGAGTCAAAGCAGAGTGTTTTATATATGTAATTACGCTTTTTCCTTGCACTAGGAAGCGCAAGCCCCTCCGGGACCTTTATTTCTTTTCTCCTTTTCTTATTTACACCCACCCACCTCCTCTCCTGGCAATGATGGCTATTGATCTCCTGTCAATGATACTGGCTATCAACCTCCTGGTTATGACTGGCTTACAGTGATCGACTATTGGCAATGACACCAGGGAATGATCATCAAGGACTCCTGTCTATGACTCCCGGCTATGACTCCCGGCTATGACTAGTGTCAATGATAACTGGCTATGAGTGGCAATGATCAGCAATGATCGTCTACTGCTATGATTGTTTACTGCTGCTATGACTGACTGGCTATGACTGGCAAGTACTCCTGGCAAGGACTACCGTCTATCATTGGCTATTACAAGTGGCTACGACTGCCGGCCGGGTATAAGGGCTACTAATGGATAACTGATAGGCCACCTTTTATTACTTAATTTCCCACTTTGACGGGGTGGTCCACGGAGGAATGGGCGGGGTAGCAACTAACTATACGCCACCTTTCCTCTCACGAATTCCCCAGTTTATTGGGCCACCTTCGCACTATCTATCATCTTGATACGCCCACTTTATGTACCGAAATTCCCATATTCGCTTGGGCCAGGTTCAAACTATCTATCATCTCGACACGGCACCTTTCATTAGTGAAATTACCATCTTGATAGGACGTAGGGCTCGCCTGACATAAGGAGGGCGAGGACGCATTCACAGCTTTTTACTCATAGGCCGCGTTCACATTATCTCTCTATCATCTGGATACGCCCACTTTCGTTAGTGAAATTCCCATCTCTCTCACTCGATCTATCCCCTACGGTTCTCACCCTACCCCTTACGCTACCACACGCTTACCAATGATGCACTACCTGCCACCTCTTGATCTCTTACGATTTACGATTCCCATCTCTCGATCCAATCCCTCACCATATGAATAGTGAGTCGATGGCGGCCTTGTGTTCTTCGCGTTCCTCTCCCGTTGGTCGAGTCACTAACGTACCTCTCCTCTCCCTAATGGTCGAGCCCCCTAAAGGGACGGAGTCACTCACTATTCATATGGTGAGGGTGCGTTAGCACACTCGACTGTCAAGGCCGCCATCGTTTTAACTCTCACTCATCATATGGGTGAGGGTGCGTAAGCACACTCGATTGTCCAAGGACCCTTTAGGGTGCGTTAGCACACTCGACTAATAAGGAGAGGGGGCTCGACTGATAAGGACCTTTAGGTACTCGACCCCAAGGGAGAGGAGAGGAGAGGGACGGAGTCACTCACTATTCATATGGTGAGGGTCCTCTCCCTATGGTCGAGCCTGCTTACGCATCCTTAACAGTCGAGTACCTAAAGGTCCTTATGGTCGAGTACCTAAAGGTCCTCTCCTTAACAGTCGAGCCTGCTTACGCATCCTCTCCTCTCCTTATCAGTCGAGCCCCCTAAAGGGTCCTTATCAGTCGAGCCCCGTTGCCGGTCCTTATCAGTCGAGCCGATGGCGGCCTTATTAGTCGAGCGTGCTACGCACCCTGTCGGACCTCTCTTTTGGGGCCCAACAGAACAAAGAAGTATTGGGTGAGTTAGCTTTGGAGAAGTATTGGTGAGCTCGCGAGAAAAGGTTCTTTATATACGTTACACCAGAAATGCCAGTGAGGCTCGACCAAGCTAGATCAATGCTTTTCTTTATATACGTTACACCAGAAATGCCAGTGAGGTTGCGAGCGTAATGACATATATAATGAATGACTGGAATCACTGGTCGAAATGAACCAATTAGTTCGAGATGCCGTATCGATAAGTGAGGCGTAGGGTTGATGGTGTAGGGCGGCGGGTAGAGTTGCAGGGTCGAGGGTAGAGAACATGAGGCCCTATAACCCCTGCAGTGGTATATGAAATTTGTCGAGACTGGTGCCTAGGGTGCTGTTAAGACCCTCGATAAGGTGCATCCTTATCAGTGAAGTGCATCCTTACCAGCGCATCATGGGAGTGGATCCAGTCGGTTCAGAGAAAAGCGCGGGGAGTGGATCCAGTCGGTTGTACCTCACCCTATTCGATCGAGAGAGCGTGAATGCATATATTATATATGTTATTATGCCATGAATGATAGATCGATTTCTTCCCCTCAATTCAAAAGGCTGGTCCTACCCAGCTTATCGGGTTACCGGCTGGTCCTAGCTTGTATTATATATGTCATTTTATGACCGTGCATAATCAACTTATCAAAACAGGTGCATTGTAAGTAATGATCGCCATGGATCCATTCGAGGTACGTGTAATCCATAGCATGAAGTGAGGTCGAGGTATAGATCGAGGTCAAGGGTAGTAAGTCAAGGTTCGTTCATTTCTTGTCTCAGTCCGGGGTGATTCTCTCAGCAAGCAGCCTCGGGTTCGACCAGCCTCGGTTTCAACCAGCAAGCAGCAAGCAGCCGTCCGTGTTCGTAAAGCCTCAAAGCAAGCCATGTCAAGTTCATCGTTGTCAGGTCGAAAGAATATAGATCTCAGCAGGCAGGAAGGTCTTAGCAGTGTCAGTCGGCAAGAGAGTTCGATCTAAGGTCGAAGGCATTCAGTGTAAGATCGAAGAATCGTTGCTCTTGTAAAGCGAAGCAGAAGAATCCAATCGATCGTTGCTTTTGCCAAGCGAAGCATCATCGTCGGGTTGTCTCGTCTCTCCAAACGTCTAGCCATTGTCTCACCTAACGGTTTGTAAAGCAGCACTTGTTTGTAAGACTTATTCATTCGTCAATCTGCACTTGGCCGTAAGACCCGGTCCAGTCGAGGAGAGGAAGGCTTCTGAAAAGAGAGAAGCTGGTCGGATCTAGCTAGTACCAGAGAATCCCCCTGTAGTCCTTTCCCGCAGGGGGAAGTGGGCCGGGATTCCCGGGAGGTGTCGCCCCACCTTCATCAAGCTTTCGTTCAACATTTGTTTATTTAGAGGGGGGAGGCACCATTGCGTTCCGACAGTTTTCTTTTTTGGGGAATAAGACTAATCAATCAATCAAATCACTCGGTGGGCCTAATGGCGGGTGATAACCTCAAAGCCACGGTCGAACCTACCTGCTTGAGATATCGCTACTTGCTGGCAGAATACACCCCGGATAGAAAATGCACCGGGCAGGGCGGGCTGGATGGGAGTTACTGCCGGCTGGGATAAGAGGGGGGGCCGCGATATTTACCGAGCGAGAGCTGGTCCAACCTGTTTTGCTACAATGTGAGGTGGTCGAACCCGTGATCCTAGAGTGTGGAGCGATAATTTGAAGATAGACCTGGCAATACAGCTGATACCTTTTACCCTTGACTTTCCTACTTGAATGCGCAGGAAGGTTGATGAAATGGGTGGCCCCCCGTACCAGAGGTGTGGGAGCTAGGATAATGGAACTTCGGGTCACTTATTTTAGTGCTTCCACCCCTTAGAGAAATGGCCGGGGAGCAACTAACGAACTGCTGATCGATCGAATGCTACCTTTCCGTATATATATTGCCCATATAGTGCTACCCCTCTCGAGATTAAGAATGTGCCACTGTTGTTTGCTTGCTGGCTAGACGTGTGGAGAGACCTCACGAGAGAGAAGGCCCCTTCTACACATACCTACCGAGTCATCTTCACAACATGACACATCCACCCAACACGGTACGGTACGGTGAGTGAGTCACACCTGCTGTGAGTGATACCATCATGACATCACTGAATGAGAGAAAGAAGTGAAGTTACCCATCGTTACCAACAGACGAGAGAAGGAACCGTTAAACAATCATACCCGCACGTTTCACCAACATACCCCACACCATACCCGACAGAGAACAGATGGCCCCCATCACTGGTCGACAGGAGAAGGCCCCCAAGTTACCAACAGACGACGGGAGAACCCGTTCAACCACCATACCCCGTGAAACATACCCCTTTCATCAGACTCTGTTCATCATCCATTCAACATACAAATCCGAGAGGAGAGAGAAGGACCGTGAAACAGTGACAACACTTCAAGTCTGCAGTGAACCTATGCTGATCAATCAAACTTGCTGTTTGCCAAAGGTATCTTGCTTTATTGATATTGTGACATCCCTTGAGATGAAGAACGCCAACGGTTGCTTGCTTTATATTTTACCCCATGTTCACAACAGGCCAGAGAGAAGGCCCCCATGTTCTCAATTGTCAGTCAGATCAGAGCCTGTGGTCGTAGCCAGCCAGGAATTGCCCCAAATAGATGGGGGTCATTTCCGATAGCCCATGGCCCAGTAGGTCATAGTCTCAGTCATTGCCAGTCGTAGCAGGAGCCAGTGGGCATTGTCGCTTATAGCCAGGGATCATTGACGATAGCCAGCCAGGAATTGCCCCAAATAGATGGGGGTCATCCGATAGCCGATCATAGTTGCATAGTCGATCAGTCATTGCTGGGCTAGGCTGGGATAGAAACAACCGGCTGGTTAGCTTGCGGGGAGCTGGAGGAGCTGGATCGGGATATCAATGCTTATATACGTTACACCCAGAGCTTGTGTTTTTGAGTGATAGATGGATGCTTACTTGCTGGAATCTCTAGTTGCTCTTGTGTATTTATTGCTAGATTGGTCACACAAACCTGCCCACCAACAACCATAGCCCTTGGGAACAGGCGGACCTACCTGCTGATCTCTTGCTGCTTGCCCGTTGAGATATAGATATCTTGCTTACTTACGCTAATCAGAAGACCTAGGGACGTTAGAACCGATAGGACACAGTCCCACTTACCCGCTTATTGATCGATTGATGCTTGCTGGTTTTACGAATCAACCCACCACACGTCAATAGAAGATCCTTTGACCCACCAACTCCAACTGGTGGCTGGTGCTCGCTTACTTGCCTGGAACCCTTTGAACCACAAACTCCACAACCCACCAACTACTCCACTAAACCACCACACGACAACTGGTGCTCCCTTGCTTATCTCGCTTGATAGGATGTGTTGAAAGGACGTGTTGATAGAGAAAAGACACCACCCGAACCCGAGGCTGGCTGGCACCCTCCAACACCTTGCTGCTTGCCGACTGGGATATGAACCGAGGGCTCGCCTTTTCTCGCTTGCTGGCCGGTGAGCTGGCTAGATGTCTGCTGTTTTGCGGCGTGACCGGACGAAGGAAGAATCTACGTGGCGGGGTGGGGTTGAAACAGATAGATACCTGCCTGGCCGGAAGAAGAGGCCAGATGCGGGAGGTATGAGGGAGGGATAGAACAGGAAGAGCACCTCTCCGAACAATAGCTTTGACCTGCCTTGACACATCTTCCCACCCATTGCACTCATCGTGTGAAACAGTGAAACCGTCACCAATCCACAATTCAACTGAAGCAGTTCCCTTTTCCCCCCACAGTGATCGAATCACCCAGTTCCCAACTGCCCACAGTTAGTGAAACCTGATGCAGTGAACCGAAAGGAAACAGTGACCATCTGCCCACCAGTTCCACCTACCTGCTGATCGATTGCTGCGTGCCCGTAGATCTCTTACGAACTTACAGAAACACGAAGACCTAGGCATGTTAGAACCGATAGGACACAGTGAAACCTCGCATACCCAAATGCTTAGATTGACCTTGCGAACGAACCTTCCAACAAATAGAAGACCTAGGGGAACCTATTGTTGCTTGCTTAACCATGCCATGGAGAATCTATTGCTCGCTGAACCAATAGTCACGGGAAGAGAAAAAGGAAGAAGAACCATAGCTCTTGAACGCATACATCCTGGAGATCGATATGCAACCCACTGGCCGGAGCGCTCAACGCTTTTTCGAATGGGGGAGCATGCCCTTATTATTTAAGGCAACCAACCCAGATTGATTGTGATTGGTTTCACAGCACCGACTAACGGGATGGGTCAGAAGGCGCTCGACTTACCAGATTGATTTCCCTCGACCATGACTTCAGGCAGGGGAGCGCGGGATAGGGCCCTTTGTCCCCGCATGACCAACTGCACCAGCCAGCGCCAGGATCATTTGACAAGGATGAATTTGGTCCAACATTGCGCTTCGAAGCGGGACACCCCCTACCAAATAAGGGGGAGGGGCAGATTTCTCCCCAATTCAGAAAGGTACGGGAGAGCCGTGGTGCAGCAGGGGAAAGTGTACATCCAGCCCCGGCCTTTCTTTATCGCTAAGGAATACACAGCGGACTTGGTTCACCTCCACCCATTCACTCAATTGGGTCTCGTTATCCAGCTATCATTAGGCCAGCTCTCACTGCCTGGTCACCTGGAGTTAGTGGGCCAGACCTGCTAGAGTTAGTGAGTTGCGTGCCTCCCAATGAATGGAACTCTGGCCATAGGTCCTAATTCCGTGCCAGATGGAGAATCTGACCGCACGAACCAGCTCACGTTCATTCCATTGCATTCCATATATGAGAGCTCATCCCTGGTTTATGTAAGGGAAACCCTCGAGGGAATGGCCATGATTCAAGGGCTCCCTTGGGGTTTCTATTATTTCACGGTTGCGTAACAAGCTCTTTCTGAGGTGAGGCCTCACCTTGTCGAACTTTCTATATAATAGGTTGCCGGAGGTAGAAGGGGAACCGGGGCGGAGCCACTATTCCGATGGTGAGGACCGGAGGGGCTCGACTGTCAAGGACCCTTTAGGGTGCGTTAGCACACTCGACTAATAAGGATGCGTAAGCAGGCTCGACCATAGGGAGAGGACCCTTTAGGGTGCGTTAGCACACTCGACTAATAAGGACCTTTAGGTACTCGACCCCAAGGGAGAGGAGAGGGGGCTCGACCATTAGGGAGAGGAGAGGACCCTCACCATATGAATAGTGAGTGACTCCGTCCCTTTTGGTTGAGTCTGCTTACGCATCCTTAACAGTTGAGTCAATAACGTACCTGGGCATGGTGGTAGTTATATATGAGCATGTAGTTTAGGTTCAGTATGGCGTAATGACATATATAATGATAGTGATTTCATAGCTAGAGAGAAGAAAGACCAGTCTATGAGCATGTGGTAGTTGCGGCTTCATAAAATAGAGAAGTGGATCCACTCCCCGTACTTTCTCTCTCAGCCTAACTGGATCCACTCCCCGTACTTTATCTCTCTCGATAAGGCAGGTGTCCTCCGGAGGCCGGGCACCGACCAGGGTGACCGCTCTTTCTAACCGATAGGGGTGACCGATAGGGGGTGGAACGGCGGGTGACCGAAGTTACCGCAACCGACGCTTAGCTGAGCACCGTACCTCTCCCGGTGGTCGAGCAACTAAAGTTCCTCTCTTTCTAACCGACCAGGGTGACTTTATCAATAGCGAAGCGTAGGCAGGTAACTGACTTTCTCTCTCTCTCGATAAGGCAGGTGTCCTCCGGAGGCCGGGCACCGACCAGGGTGGAACGGCGGGTGACCGCAACCGACCGTGAGAACGGCCTATAGGGTGCGTAAGCACACTCGACTGATAAGGATAATCTTGAAAACCTCCGCCAACCTAAAATGGCCAATCTAGTAGGGAGAATGTCCAAAACCTCCGCTGGAACATAAAACACCTGGACTTGAACCAGGATTTTCCCGATGAGGGGTGTCTTTCCATTTAGACGATGCCTTAATCGGCGGACCCTAAGCTCAGGGGGGTCCTTATAGGCAACTTAAGAGAGGAAACAACCGCCTCTCGAATCAAGACTTTACGTGCGATGAGGTAAAGGCTTGATCTCACCAAAGAATTCAAAGAACTGGCTCTTCCATAATATGGAGTAAGCCAGCCCCTCAAAGTCCTAACGTCAAGCAAGCACTACGTTCCTTACCCGGTGCGGGACAAGTAATAAATTCCTATCCCCTCCGGGTCCTATCTATTCCTATCTATTTGACTGCCTAGAGCCTCAAAGTGGGAAGCCCCACTCCCTATCCATCTATTACTCCTGGGGGGCAGAAAGCTAATCAATCTCATTTATTTCCCTTTCCCTCTTCGGGCTCACCCTGCTGGTCCTCGACGGAGTTTTTTGGGTCGTTATCTTTTTCAGCCTTGGCCTCAGGGATGTTCTTTTCCTTGCCCTCAGAAGCGCAAGCCCTCCAGGCCTTGAAAGGGTTGTTCACACTTTTGAAATACAGTTTTGCACTCTTTCTTAGCGAGATATTGTTCTTGATAGCCAAATTTCGAATACAAAACTCATCGAAACTTATTCCCCAGCACACAGCGTCGTATATATCTGATTTGGACATTTCTGCGCAAAGCAGATTCAAGTCGAAGAACGGAGGCCATATATGATGGCTTGTGGCTGACCACTGTTCCCGCGCGAACGCATGAATGATCGAAAAGAAGTTTTCATAAGTTAGACTTTCTTCTGGTTTGAACCCTATCATAATTTTGGGTCTATCCGGAAACCCATAATCTTTAGCACTACTTCTAGCGATTATTAATACCGCAGGTTTTCTGAAATATTTTCTTATATATAAATAGAGATCTTTTAGATCAGGGTGGGGAGAATAAATGACGATTTCCGCGAAAAAGCAAGGGAGTTTAGCCCCGTCCTTACGGGAAGTATGGATGGGTCGAGCAGTTATAGATAAGGAACCCATGGGTAATAGAAAATGAGTCATCGTTATGTGATATAGTTCTCCTGTCAATTCATTTCTTGCTAGTATCCTAGCCCTCTGAAGCGCAAGACCTCGAGTAGGGCAGGACACTAGTCTTTACTTCGCTGAAGCCTCCCTCAGCGAAAACTAGGAACAATTGTTGGTTTTACCAACGAACTACGTGGGTATAATTCAACACATAGTGGGTCTCTCGCTACCGTCCCATCTATTTGGTGATTGAAGGCCTAGCGATTGCTAACCTCCGCCAAACTAAAATGGCAAGAATGAAAGGAACGTAGTCGCTTGTCCGCATCGGACAAGGGGAATCTTGAAAAACCTCTCCCTTATGGTCGAGCCTGCTTACGCATCCTCCGCCAAACTAAAATGAAAGGGGAATCTTGAAAAACCGCCGCCAAGCTAAATGAGACTTGCTCGAACAGCATTGGCTCCCAATATATATTATATACGTCATTACGCTTCAAAACCTCCGCCTCCTAAAATGGCAAGAATGGGAGGGGATCTTGAAAAACCTCCGCCAAGCTAAAATGAAATTAGTTGAATGCGTAAGCATGCTCGACTGATAAGGACCGGAGGCGCTCGACCATAGGACCTTTAGGTACTCGACTATTAAGGAGAGGGAGAGGACCCTCACCATATGAATAGTGAGTGACTCCGTCCCTCACCCATATGATGAGTGAGCGTTAAAACCCTTTAGGGTGCTCGACCATAAGGTCCGTCAGAGTGCGTAGCACGCTCGACTGATAAGGCCGCCATCGAGAGGAGAGGAGAGGAGCGGAGATGGCATTTGCGTGCGTTCTACAGCCACTTCAAAACGCCCAAGCTGGGGACTAAAGCCTAGCGGGGACCTAAAATAGCCCAAAAATAGCCATTTTCACGTGGCTCCAAAGAATGGCTTGCTTTCTCTGAACCAACTGGATCCACTCCCAAATGGTTAGGGCTTTGCGCTTACGGAAATAGCGTATATAAATAAACGGCATCGAAACCCCTCTCTTGGACAGTCGAGTGTGCTAACGCACCCTAATAAACATTTTCACCCAAGGCCCGGTAGGGACTCACTATTCATATGGTGAGGACCGGAGGGGCTCGACCATAAGGGAGAGGATGCGTAAGCAGGCTCGACTGATAAGGAGAGGACCTTTAGGTACTCGACCATAAGGGAGAGGATGCGTAAGCAGGCTCGACCAAAAGGGAGAGGACCCGACAGGGGGCTCGACTGATAAGGACCCTCACCATATGAATAGTGAGTGACTCCGTCCCTTTAGGGTGCTCGACCATAAGGGAGAGGGACCGACGCTTAGCTGAGCGCCGTACCTCTCCCGCTGGTCGAGTCACTAACGTACCTCTCTTTCTAACCGACCGACCAGGGTGGCGGGTGACCGACTTTCTCTCTCTCTCGATAGCGAAGCGCAGGTGTCCTCCGGAGGCCGGGCACCAACCAGGGAGGGGGGCGGGTGACCGACTTTCTCTCTCTCTCGATAGCGAAGCGCAGGTGTCCTCCGGAGGCCGGGCACCAACCAGGGAGGGGGGGCGGGTGACCGCAACCGACCACGGCCTATAGGGACCAGCTTTCTATCTCTCGATAGCGAAGCGCAGGTGTCCTCCGGAGGCCGGGCACCAACCAGGGAGGGGGGCGGGTGACCGACTTTCTCTCTCTCTATAGCGAAGCGCAGGTGTCCTCCGGAGGCCGGGCACCAACCAGGGAGGGGGCGGGTGACCGACTTTCTCTCTCTCGATAGCGAAGCGTAGGTAAGGCAGGTAACCGACTTTCTCTCTCTCGATAAGGCAGGTGTCCTCCGGAGGCCGGGCACCAACCAGGGTGACCGCTCTTTCTAACCGACCGAAACCGAGATGCGCTGGTTAGGATGCGCTTTCTCTCTCTGAACCGAACTGGATCCACTCACTCAACTGACGGATCCACTCCCCGTACTTTCTCTCTCTCTCGATAAGGCAGGTGTCCTCCGGAGGCCGGGCACCGACCAGGGTGGAACGGCGGGTGACCAACTACTGACTTTCCTAAAGGCAGGTAGGGTGGAACGGCGGGTGACCGCTCTTTCTAACCGACCGATAGGGGTGGAACGGCGGGTGACCGACTTTCTCTCTCTCTAACCGACCGACCAGGGTGGAACGGCGGGTGACCGACTTTCTCTCTCTCGATAGCGAAGCGTAGGTAAGGCAGGTAACCGACTTTCTCTCTCTCGATAAGGCAGGTGTCCTCCGGAGGCCGGGCACCGACCAGGGTGGAACGGTGGGTGACCGCTCTTTCTAACCGACCGTGAGAACGGCCTATAGGGTGCGTAAGCACACTCGACTGATAAGGATGCTTCAGCAGGCTCGACTGTTAAGGAGAGGACCGGCAACGGGGCTCGACTGATAAGGACCCTCACCATATGAATAGTGAGTTACTCCGTCCCTCACCCATATGATGAGTGAGCGTTAAAACCCTTTAGGGTGCTCGACCATAAGGTCCGTCAGGGTGCGTAGCACGCTCGACTAATAAGGAGAGGGGCTCGACTGATAAGGAGAGGGAGAGGAGAGGAACTTTAGTTGCTCGACCATAAGGTCCGTCAGGGTGCGTTAGCACACTCGACTAATAAGGACCGGAGGCGCTCGACCATAGGGAGAGGACCCTTTAGGGTGCTCGACCATAAGGGAGAGGAGAGGGGGCTCGACTGATGTAGACAGTTTGAGTCAAATGGGCTCCTTGATATATATATTGATGTTCAAACCTCCGCCAAACTAAAATGGCAAGAATGAAAGGGGAATATTGAAAAACCTCCGCCAAGCTAAACAGCCATACCAAATAACCCTACAGAGGGAATCTTAAGTCTCTCTGTGGGATCTTAGAGTGGTTGACAGTTTGAGTAAAATGCGCTCCTTGATATATGTGGTTGGGGATCGTTGGAACCCAGTATAAATTGAACAAAACTCCTGACACCTTACTTCATTATAGCTGACACCATACACAATACACTAATGGTAACCTAATCGAGCAAAATACTTACGCTAAGCTATGTACCCAGCTTGGGGGGTGTAAAGTTGCCGTAAAACGCACGCAAATGGGCTTTCAAGCGACTTAAGGATTACCCTTCTTAGCATGTTTATCCCTACGGCGCTGCTCCCTTCGTAGTTTCTTCTCAGACTTCACCTTAGAACCATGTGTAGGGTGCTTTTGGAACAGGTTAGTGACCTCGATCGCAATCACCTATCATTCTTACCTCGATGCGCCCTCGCCTCCCAGGCGGCTCATATTCCCTCGATTCATGTTCCTCTAAGTGGCCCTTTACCATTCTATCTATTAATTATACGGCGAATCAACGCTTGCTTATCGAACCCTCGATGATCCAGTCATTTATAGTCCCGCTATGCCCGCTAGCAACGGTGCGTAAGCAGCCCAGCCGGTTCAATCACTAAGTTTCGTGAGGCAGTCTTGAACCAAGCAGTTCCAATCTCCACTCGCTGGGAGTAGTTCCTTTCTTCAATTCAAGCAGTTCCGAGGCGTAAGGCTCTACCCAATTTCTTTATCATTTTTTCCATTCCAAATTATGAATGATACGAGGCATCATAAACAACAAACAGCAACTGCACTTTTTCCATCTAGGTATTCCCATTTCTTATTCTTATTTCATATCGCCTTCCCCAATACATATTTGGTCAGAAAATAACCACAAAAGAGACCAGCGAAGAAATAATCGGAGAAGGGGCAAATGGAGAAGAAGCAGCGGGTCGAACAGGGAACCTGACCAACATAGGGAAAGGATAAGGCGGGCCATACATGATTCTGGTCTGGAAAAGGATAAGAGGAGGCAGACAGTGCTTGATGATGAGCCTGAGCCTGAGACTGAGACTGATGACCCGGAGGAGATGAATAAGAGGAAGGATGATAATCACGCGTCGTGTGAAATAAAAATCTGACCTTTAGAGAGAATATGAAGAGGATGGGGGGGGGTAGCTTGCGGCATAGGAGGTAGTTGCTGGACCTGGAACTGGTAGCTTTGGTTGTGGATCCCTATTTGTTTCCGTATATAGTGAATGAAATGATACGAGTCCATACCGCCAAAACATTAGCTTACCGCGTAGTGGGACAGAGGTGCACGGAAGATATGCTTGGCAGGACAAATCCAAGGACAGCGCAAGCTGTGTCATGCCAAAACCTAAATTGAGATGGTTTTAGTAATGACTGGCCCAAGCAAAGCGTGAACCGAAGAAAAAAAAGGTCTAATCAAACGACTATTTCATAGCGCCAGCGTCCTTATTTGTCTGTTGCGAACTTGGCATCCGTCCACGACTTATTCCGAAGGCTTAATCCGTCCGAGCGTCTACCCCTCCAAGGGTTCCGTTTCTCTTTGATATCCTTCCTTAATACCTACCTCATTGGTCCCAACTTGATTTCCTAAAAAAGATGTTTTCATCTCGGCTTGATCTCCCAACTATGTAGTCGATCAATCACTCAATCGACTGATAAATCAAATGTTCTCGAACGGGATAACCCCACCTCAAAGATGGAGCAGTATCTATCCTCCTTGTCTCTCCTTCATCTGTTGGCTGTAAATGAAAAAAAGCGATCAATTGCTCACTTGGACCCACACATCTACCTGCTCTGGCAGGTCTATATTTGTGCCGAACCTAGTTCCTATGGGAGATTGAAGTAAGGAGGAGATGTTTCCAGCCAGCAATCCAAATCCTCCTAGCTTTGGCATTGCCTATCCTTTGAAACGTTGTGAGGAGGCATTATTCAAAAAGATAATTTCGCTTTCCAATGTAAGTTGGGCCACCCCTCTAAAAAGACTGTTTCTATCTAGCTCTAAGTTACTATTTGGGTGGGTGTGGGGGGTCTCTAGCCTCTCGCCAAATGTGATAGCCGCATCAAGGCGCTAAACCTCGAAACAAATGCTTTCATACCGCCAATTATAGAAAAACTGAATCAAATGGCAAATCTAAGTAATAAGAAATCATTTTGAGTACCCCTGAAGAGATCTTTGGACCCCTCAAAAGAAGGTTTAGCAAAATGAAAACGTCAAAAGAGAGAGAAGGTTTTCTAGCATCTGTTCCAAGCTAACTTATTGCCTGCCCCTTTCCAGGTAGGCCATTGATTGATCAATCTCATCTGTCAATCTCATCTGTTAACACGGCTCAATTAATTGCTTGTAAGTAAACAAATAGGCTCAATGTCTTTCTTATAGTGGGAAAATGTATGGGAACATAATCAATCTGATATTCGGTGGATCAATAAGGGTGAGTAAGCGAACTCTCGACCAGGGGGAGAGGGACCTTCTCCTCACCTCAATTGGGTATGATATATAAATAGGGTACTTATCCTCTATTGGCGGCCTTACTTGGTGTATTTTGGCGGGTGCCTTATGTACGCGTACTGGGCGGACTTCTTTTCCTTGGCGGGTTCTTTACGCGTACTGGGCGGACTTCTCTTTTCTCATCTATTGGTAAGGCCTTCTCTGTGGTAAGTACTTCTCTCATCATGTATATTGGTGAAAAGCTCATCTCTCCTGGGCAAACCTTCCATCCAACAGCATCATCAGAAGAGTCATTCCTCTATCCATGCCGAACTGGGATTCAAGTAAGAAAGTAAAAGGTAAAAGGTATCAGCAGCATCAAGATCAAAGAGGGCGAATAGTGAAACTGCTTTCAGTGAACGTCCCGCTTGGTGTAATTATTATTATTGGTGTATTCGCTGTTCTAGATTAGGTTATTTCTACTAGTGCGGTAGGCTTGGCTTAAGGCTTATGGTGAGAGGTAACAACTTTTAGGTTGCAGGCAAAAGGCAAAAGTCAAAAGGATGATTCCTTCCTTGCACTAGGAAGCGCAAGCCCCTCCGGGACCTTTTCTTCCCTTCTTGTCTACATGTCAGTCTGCTCTCCTGCCTGCCTTCTTTCTGTCCGTCGGGTTTGTATCGGTTGGCGGCCTTCCGTCCGTGGGACCGGACGCAGTCACCTGGGCATCGATCAAATCCAATCAATCAACTCAATAAATAACTCCTCGGTGGGCTTTACCTATGTTTTAGGCTTTTGGTTTTTGGCTCTCACCCCTCGCCCTCGACTATTTATGGCGAGCGGTTCGTTCCTCGCCCTCGTGCCTCGGACGAGCGGGTAAACCCCCTTACCCCACATCTCAATGCATCTCACAACCCTATCCTCATATCATCTAACCTCACCTCCGCACCGGACCCAGAAAAATCCCCGGACCTCCTATGCACACACGCACCCTCTGCTCACCCCCCCATATCCCGCAAGAAAAAAGCAAATGAATACAGGCTAGAAAGAAAGGAAGGAAAACTATGATGAAGGAAATAAAAAAAAAGCCAGATAGGAAAAAACCAGATAGGGAGAGCAATGGGAGCACGCTCAAATTTCCTTTGAAGCGCGGAGAGAGGTAGGTTTTCGCCCTCACCTGCTGCTCCCTCATTATTTTGCTACCTGCCTGCCTTATTGGATGGATATAATCACATGAAATGCTGGAAATCCTCCAGTTCTCTAATGACAAATTATAGTTATAAACCCAAACTATCTCTTGGACCCCTGGCTTTCGAGGTTTCTCGTTCTCAAATGCGCACTTGAATAAGGTTTTTTGAATTGAGCAGAAAAACCCCACTAGGCTTATTGGACGTTTACACACTTAGGTCGGAACTTTGAGCTTACATACTTACTTACTAAACTTAGTTCTTGATTGGACGGGCTTGACTTTAGGCACTTTGAACTTGACTATTGACTGACCTTTCTTTGATATGCCTACTTGATTCCTTTCTGTTTCAAAGGTTGAATCAAACTGGATAAAACTATATGATACTCCTTGCACTAGGAAGCGCAAGCCCCTCCGGGACCTTTCTCCAACCTTATTTTTCAATCCAGTGTGTCATCCCCCCCTCCCCACCTTGTCTATAACACATGCTCAGATGCACCAAACTAGGATAAGGAGAACCCGAAACTATATACTATAAGAAGAAAGAGGATCCTTCCTTTCCAGCTTGCTTGAGGGACGTTGTTTCTTGTCCGTCGTTCTCGTCGTCATCTTTGTTCTCTTCGTTGTAGGGCGTTGGCTACGGTGTTGGCGCGGTGGGTTCGGGGGGTTCCGGGGCTTGTTCCGATTCGGCATATGAGGGGAGGTGGCTGCAGCAGTGGTGAGCGGAACTCGTATCTTGGCAAAGAATAAGCGTGTTGTTTATACCTGTTCCTTCTATTTTTCTTTCTAAATGAGTGTTTAGTTATCCCTTATATCCCCCTGAAGCAATTGGCCAAGTGGTCTTACAATCTGTCTTAGTAGTGAAACTTGAACCATATTTAGTGCCTATCTGTCCTAGCTGTTCACTGATACTGGGGTATAGTAGCCTATCTGTCCTAGTTGTGAAATGACTGAACCTTTCATTTCATTGCCTATTTGGCCAAGTCGTTATGACTGAACCTTTGAATAAAGGAATAAATACTTCCAATTGATAGGGTAAATTGTAGAGTGCAAAGATGGCGTATGCCTTGGGATGATAGAGAGTGCGATCGTGGAAACATGAAGTCAATTTGATATTGAAAAGTTGGTGTATCAGAAGTAGGGTCCCTAAAACAAATAGAGGAACAAGGTCCTGGAGGGGCTTGCGCTTCCTAGTGCAAGGAAGTAAGTGGTAAGAGTGGTAAATTCCTCTCCTTAGAGGATCTCTAGATATTATATACGTAATTACGGTGATGAGAGAAGGGATATGGCTCATTAACCTCTACTCAGTGCCAAGTAGTACGTGCAACCAGTCATAGCCGGTGCTCATTGACATAGGGAGGGTCTCATCCTATAGATTGAGTTAGCCCTCGGTCCAGCTTGTCTTCACTAGTTTCATTCCTCCGATTATCCAAATTGAACTCCCGGATCGATAGAAAGCCTTGCCTCTCACCCACGGTAAATGACTAGCTTAGAGAGTGGGCGGACACCTTGTTACTTATAAAGGAGGGCCCCGGTTAGGTATGAGGTTCTAGCTGCTGATTTCACCTTCCTTCCGGACCTTCCTTAGTGGATAGGCTTTCGGTTGTCAACTCGTTACTTCCGGATGGATGCGTGGTTCGGATGGATGGATTGAAATGCAAAGAACGGCTTCAACGGCCATTTGCTTGCTTTTGATCGCTACTTTAGCCACACGTTGGTACCCAACCCTTCTTCAATGCATATATTATATATGCTATTACGTAACTTGGCCGAAGTGCAATACATGTCATTATGCATTCATTCTTTCGACTACGTTTCCTACGAGATTTGTCATTTTCACCTCTCCCTCTCCCTCTCCTTAACAGTCGAGTACCTAAAGGTCCTTATGGTCGAGTACCTAAAGGTCCTATGGTCGAGCACCTCTCCTTATTAGTCGAGCGTGCTTACGCACCCTAAAGGTCCTCTCCTTAACAGTCGAGCCTGCTTACGCATCCTCTCCCTATGGTCGAGTACCTAAAGGTCCTTGGCGGAGGTTTGAGCGCTCTTCCTACGTTATCTAGATTCAGATCCACATGGGGAAGCAGCACCACCCGAACAAGAATTAGTATAGGTAGCGAAGGCATAGGCAATGGATAAAGCAGCAGTTCAAAAGCCAGCCAGTTGAATAGGCAGGCAGTCTTTCACAATTATGAATTGATTGGCGGAGGTTTTAACATCTTTCCCTAATAATTAGGCCCCACGAGGACCCTTTAGGGGGCTCGACTGATAAGGACCCTTTAGGGTGCGTTAGCACACTCGACTAATAAGGACCCTTTAGGGGGCTCGACTGATAAGGAGAGGAGAGGGGGCTCGACTGTTAAGGAGAGGAGAGGAGGGCGGAGGTTTTCGGATCATCGGGAGGGGAATATTGACAGGGCCTACTCAATTGGGCACGGGGCAGGGGCTACTTGGTTGGATTAGCTCCCGGGCTCGGCTAATCAAATGGGATGGCTGCTGGGCCTACTTGACTGCTTGGCTAATCAGCTGCTTGGCTAAATAGTAATGCAGCTACTAAATTCATGAACTTCGGTAGAGTTGAAAGCGGGCGGTGTGTAGCGCAGTTTCGGCTAGGAGC
Source organism: Pinus tabuliformis (assembly GCA_031772625.1). Taxonomy (NCBI): domain Eukaryota; kingdom Viridiplantae; phylum Streptophyta; class Pinopsida; order Pinales; family Pinaceae; genus Pinus; species Pinus tabuliformis. The sequence continues at coordinate 1,614,694,883 of CM062804.1, forward strand.
TACGGGGACCTGCCTTAACCCGAACTATACCTCGCTTTATCATCCTCTCGACTTGCTCTAATGAACCGCCAACACTCAAGCATATTGAGAGCTCGAGACCCTGATTGCAGTCTTATATACGTTCTAGCCAACTCCATCTATCTATCTGGTGCATTGAAGAGAGTTAAGATCCAATCCGCCTTTTCTATAGAATTTTCCTGCACTCGCTAGCTGCATATTTTTGAGCCACACCATAACGCGATTTCGATCATATATATAACCTGCTGCTTCTATGAAGCTTATCAAAGGTGATCCAGTCCGTCCTATCGCACCCGTTTCATACCGGCGCTTCGCACCAACTGATGTACTGCGGTTGTTACCCTGTATCCCCTCTTGATTTGTCTATTTTCCGGAGCTAGCTAGATATATCTATATCTATATCTTCCCGGTTACTCCCGAAACAAGCGTGAAGGCATGACCGGCCTTTCTTTCTCCAATTTCTACTACTTTTTCTATCTAATTGGAAAAGGACCTAGATCTCTCTGCTGGAATACTACCGAATGGGCTCGGTTGATGTATCAAACCTGAGTTCTTCATGCTGCTCAATCAATGTGATGTTCCTAAGCATGCTCACGGTTCATATCAAGCTCCTGTTCGTTTGGATGGGCTGAATGGAGAAACCCCAGAGTAAGCAAGGACTACGCGCGCTGATGGGCATCAATGCCTGGGCAATGAAATACCGGTTATACAAGAGAAACGCTCTAAGAGGATATAGTTGATATGGAGGAAAATCCAGTTGTATGGCCCGATGAGGATTAATGCCTTGGACACCCCAAAGTAGCATTTTCATAAAAGAAACCAAAGAATTAGGAGGTTTATGAAATCTGTTGTAAGCGAACTTGGAACCTTTCTTTGCCAATCTGGTTATGCCAGGTCATGCGGGGCGTATAATCGATCTGTAGCGATCCTTTTCTATTCATGGGGACAAGTGGTAGCGATCATTCCAACCTCATGGGGCAAGCAATATTGATCAACCACGACGACCAAACGAAGGAGGCAAGCGTTAGGGATCAAGCACGCACCACACGAAGTAGGCAAGCACTCGGCAAGCATCCCACCTTTGCATACAGAACCTCTGGTCACTTCAACCGGCCAGCAGCTTAAGAACCCGGCAAGCATACTAAGATACCACCTCTCTACCTCTTGGTGCACCTTACAACACTATACGTCGTTCGTTGGCTTTCGTTGGCTGTTGTGTCCGTCCGTCCGTTTATTGCAGTGTGCCGTATCCGTTCGTTGTAGCTGGCGTTGCTTGTTGTTGCCATATATTCTGTAGTTGCCGTAGTTGCCATATCCATTGTAGCTGCGTGCCGTAGCTGTTTGTTGGCGTGTTGTTATTGCCATATCTGCCGTTGCCGTATCTGTATCTGTTGTTTCCCTTGCCAACGTTGAAAAAACATGAACCACCAAGGAGGCAAGCGATAATGCGTACTGGGCCTTCCAGGCTTATATAGCGGGAAAAAGAGCCCCGTGCATATTTCTGGTGCGGCTGGCTTAGCTCATCACTTTCAAGAAATAGAATCAGAATTGACTTACGGAGAATATGCTTTTCAGTAATGACGTATAAGAAAGTAGTTATAGCCAGGTCTTTCATCTACTTGTGCTCTCCTTCGACCTTCCATTTGATCTACCGGCGAGGGGAACACGCATTCCGAAATGAGATCAAGACGCCGGTCATCTTGGTACCAGCTTTACCCGAGATACCGGTAACCTTGCGATCAGAGGAGTTTCATTCCCGACTCCGTGTGGTGGAGTGGAAGGACCCCTCCTTGTTCGAGGTTATGCCGGTGGGCAGAATGGCCGCCACGATACTAAATGCCGCAGAAGGTTGCGGCGAGATATCTGGGACGCCTCTCGAGTTTGACAGGGAGTTCTCCACTTTCCAACATATTTCGGCCTTCAACAAAAAGGGGCTGAGTGTGTAAGCGCGGGGAAGTGAGAATGGCGGGCCCTTTCCATCTATTTGGTGAGATCAAGCCTTTACCTGGGCACGTCGCACGTAAAGTCTTGATCAGAGAGGCGGTCGTTTCCTCACCATCGGAATGGTGAGCCCCTCTCCTCTCCCTAATGGTCGAGCCCCCTTATGGTCGAGTACCTAAAGGGTCCTCTCCCTATGGTCGAGCGCCTCCGGTCCTTATCAGTCGAGCCTGCTTACGCATCCTTTCAGACGATTTCTGAGGTCTACGCTAAAACCCCAGCTTGGGTGTGTCAAGTCGCCGTAAAAACGCACGCAAATAGCCTTTCAGACGATATTCCACGGGGCTCTGGAAAACTACCGCAACATAGGCTAGCTAAAGAGAGATAGATCGAGTAGGTCTACATTGAATTATATATGTCATTACGATCTGAATCTCTATTTTATGAAGCCGCAACTACCACATGCTCATATATAACAATAACTGGTCTTTATTCTCTCTCTAGCTAGGAAATCACTATCATTATATATGTCATTACGCCATACTGAACCTAAACTACTGGGGCAATATCTCACATCGAATCTGGTATGACACATATCGATGCATTCATTCGTTATATACGTAATTACGCCAACCAAGCACTATGACAGATTTGGAAGGGATGGCTGGCTTTCTTTCTAGCTTTCTTTCTGGCTGACTAACTCTCTAATCAAGACTTTACGTGCGATGTGCCCAGGTAAAGGCTTGATCTCACCAAAGAATTCAAAGAACCGGCTTTTTCCATATTTCGATGGCGGCCTTATAGTCGAGAGTTCGGCAGGCTCACCCTCGTTTCTATTATTTCTAATGCGATCAATCCAACCAAACAACTAGATGGAAAGGAGAAAGCCAAGCGAGACAGTTGAACAAGGATTGGTCCGATCAGCCCCCAACAGGTCACCCCGAGAGAAAGCGGGCTGGAGTGAGGGAAAAGGCACACTCAACGTGCCTTATCGCTTAAGGCATCCGATTTCTTTCATTTACCAGAATCACCCAGTCATGTACGAGAGCCATTCATTCACTATATTACGGGCGAGCAGAGCAACTAAAACCAATCAATGGGCAGGCAGCGACAATGTCAGCAAAAGAATTCACACCAACCAGTGGAACTACACCCTATCCATCCTTTAGACAAAGGAGCTACCACTTAGACGACTCATTATTTCGGGGGCAGAAAACAGTCTTACCGAAGGGAGCATACTTAGCTCCACTCAGACATCCGGCTACATACAATAGGGACACTCTTACCCATTCATACGCATTCACAGGACAGACAGAAAGAAGCTACTCCTTCTTCGGCAGCTGTCGGACCCCTGACAGTCAGGCATACGAGTGTTACTGGACTATACCATACCAAGACTATGCACGAACCAGTACAATCAAACAGGCAGAGTTGCCAGAGCGGGAGGTGGGAAGCTTTGATTATGAAACAGGATGGGCGGGAACAAAGCACAGGGGGGGGGGCATACCTGAAAAAGCAAAGCGAGGGGAATGAAATAATAGATTCTCGCGAAAGACAGAACCACTACCGAGAGAGATTGATCGGCCAAGACCGACGCGACTTCAACCATGTATTATATGGATGGGTGACGCTTTCAGGGGTTCAGGGAGGTCGAGCAAATACGGTTCTAGATGCGGAGCTCCTTCAAAAGCCAGTTGATCCTGTGCCTGTTGACCGAGTCAAGGCGGAAGGTTAACCCTCACTAACATAAGCATTTGAGCCGGAAGCAGCTCGAGATTGAATTCCATATCCATAAGTGGTTGACCCAGTCCCAGCACCTTAAGTAGCACTACTTCGCCTAGCATCCTCTCGCAATTATGGTTCCAGACCCAGATTGAAATGCAAAGCCAAAAGCTAGGGCAAGGGCAGGACAAAGATGCCGTAGAAGTAGCATTTGTTTAAGCAGCAAAGAAACAGTTTCGCCAGCAGGATAGGCATCAAAGCAAGCAGCACCAGCAACGAAAGCACTAGGGGCGGAGGCAAGGTTAGCACCTATTGTGGTTGAACCTGTTGAAGCACTCGTTGATCTACCAGCGGCAGACCATATATCTCTCAAATAGACAAAAAGGTACCCCCCTCCCCCTAGCATATAAGCCCATCATGATCTATGCACGCACAAGGTAGTAATCCATGTCCAAAGAACCACTCCTCTTTCACCGCCTCCTGACTCATACGATCGCCATAGGGACGGAGTCACTCACTATTCATATGGTGAGGGATCTTTCCATTGGCATAATATGGACCCTTTCAATCGACAGATATGCTTAGGAATCGACCTACGTACGTACCTTTCCATCGACCAGAAGGTGGTAGGGAAGGCTTCTACCTGTTATTGCAATGCCGGTACGCAGCCACTTTTTCTTTGCCGCAGTACAGGGGCGACGCAGCATTAAGAACGGTGGGGCGGCAGAACTTCGAATCGCCCTCTATAGGTCGTTGCACTCCTCGTGGTATTATATTAAGATCCAGTTAGCAGAACATTCCATCGAGGCCCTATACCCCTACATTGCTTCCTATCTCCGCGAACATAGGTGTTTCACGTTGTCAGGGAAGGAGGACTGCATATATGAAAGGTAGGTGGGAATATAAGGCGTGCCAATCAACGTTTTGATTTCCCTATCCACCCGAGCAACTATTCCATTGCGCCAGCGAACTTCTATATCCCCACCCCTGGGGTGGTGGGCCAAGGTGGCAGAAGAATTTGACCACTCCGCCCCTCTGGGAGTGGCAGTGATGGGTATTTGAGGAGTGTTTTTTTGTGAGGCTAGCCTTGAATATATTGTGCGGTGGGTGGGTAGGGAGCGGTACTTGATGAAGTGGTTGGTTGATCGCAGGCCCATTTACCGGTAGTTGATCCCCAACGTCTGTGGGCGGCCAGGTCTCTTCGCTGCGGAAGAACCGGTCGGGAGAGCCAATAAACCACCTCCCCTATCTATCAAGATCCCCACCCGAAGATGAAACAGGAGATGGAAACAACGCCATTTATTCCATTCCGAGACTACGATCAACGTATTCTTCCCCACATTCACAAGTACTATCTAAGGTTGTCCGCTGCATTCGAGAAGAGTTCCGGAATGGCCAACCCTGAACCCAGAACCGGGACGGGAATGGGCGTCTATAGATAGATAAGAAATGGCCGGTTACTCGCTGTCTAGTATAACCAAGCCTTACTGTGGATTAGATCAGATCTAGAGTGCAGTGCCTTGCATTTTGAGCGCGACTGACTATAGAATTCGTACAGATTCTATTGAACTAACGAGAATGTGGAGGGATCTTCCAGTCATTCTTTATATATGTAATAACAATTCGGTGTTCTAAGAATGCTGAAAACGTTCTTCCAGTCATTCTTTATATATGTCATTACGCTATCGAAGAATTGAGAAAAGAATCGATCAATCCGATACGAGTTGACAAGGTCAATCCTTCGACAACGCTTTAGTTCGACCAGTGATTCCAGTCATTCATGAGATATATTATATATGTAATTATGCAATTTTGAGAGATCGATTTGCTTCCACCTTCGTTCCCACTGGTCCTATCTGTAGGTGAAGACATCTGTACGAATAATCCCCTCAATGGGTTGGTTATAGGAAATAGATGGGAAAATCTATTGTAGCTTACACCTGCCAAACCAAACCCATAGAGCTGATAGAGCCTTCCATCGATCGATATATGCCTATTAGGTTAGGTGGTTTAGTGCTAGCGAAGGAAAGTCAAAAGGTAGCCGTAGGGGAATCTGCGGCTGGATTGTATCCACTTAGTTAGTGGTATTTGGCTTTTGTTCGTGAGCATAGGTGATTTTGTTTCGTTATTGGGCGGATTGCTTATACTACGATATTCTTGCTTGTCTTATTACTTGACACGAAGTCTTTCACGAACAGAAAGTTAGAGTGAGTAAGCAAACTCTCTATTTGTGACCCTCAAAGAGCTAGCTCAGGTAAGGTTGCCCCCTCGTTGCTGCGGGAAGGAAATGGGGGAAAGTGCCCGTGGCTATGGTAGTGGTAGGTAGGTTCATCTATAGTAGGGTAGGTTAGTGATAACCTTACTTGACTTTGGGGTTAAGCAATTTAAGGTTGTCACCTCAGCAGTTGAACCAGAAGCATAACCAGACGCAACGCACCAGTAGCATAAGTCGATCCAGTACCAGTAATAGAGCCAGTTGTTGAAGCTTCGGTAACTTGGGTTAGAAGGGAGCTATGTCTTGGCCTTTCTCGCTTCTTCAGTCAGGTTCCTTTCTCTTCTTCAGGTCCTTCTTGACTTATTGTCTGAAAATACGCCCTGCCTACCGGCCATAGTAGTGATAGATAGGCCGTAGAGTGAGTTAGTGGGGGAGCAAAACGCCCGCCTTCCTTCCCTATGTCTGTCTTTCTCTATTCCCACTTGAAATAGAATACTGGCTTTTACTTCTATGCCTAGATGTAGGAGCATATGAGTTTCCCCTTTCTATGACTAGTCTGAACATATGGGCGCCCAGCTTCCAACTACTACCTTCTTATATAAGCTTATAATCCTTCTATGTAGGGTTTAATGGGTACCTCCCTTCGGCCGGGTATAAGTACTTATATGTCTTTCTTTCTTAGTAAGTCTCTTAGTCTTTCTTATTCTCCCGGCTGTGGTGCTTATCTCTATTAGCTAGCTTCTAATAAAATGAATTAGGTTCAAACCCCCCCATACCTATAGAAGTTAAGCCCATTCTGCTGAAGTAGTGGGATTCTTATGGCTTAATGGTAGGCGTATAGTGGTATGGCTTCTACTACCCTCTCTAAGCTTTGCCGTCCAGGCTTATCATCCCACTCTCTGCATGCAGTCTAGTTAAGGCTGCGTACTCTGACTATGCTTTCTTAAGGCTTCTAATCCCACTTAGCTGCTCTAAGAAGGCTAATTCAAACCTTGTCTTCTCTAAGCTGCGTACTCTAACTATGTCTCTAAGCTTCCCATCCTTCTGAAGTGAGTAGTCCCGCATCTTTCTTATGCATGCATTCTTTATCCATCCTTCTGGAGTGAGTGAGTTCAACTTCAAACAACGATAGCTGGTTCCACATCTGTATGCTCCTACGAAGGCTAGTGAGCTGGTTCAACTTGCCACTACGGTTCTAAGAAGGTTAGGGGGATAAGAAGGTTTTCCAACCGAAGGGAGGCACCCACTATCCTCCTTATTAGAGATCCTATAAAGGATTAGAGAGGGAACAGGGGGTTTGGGAGAGACTTTCCCCCATCCATCAACTATAGATAGGACGGGATGGGTTTCTCGAGTTCAACGAAGTTAAGCATGCTCGAACCGGGAAGATCCTGCCTAAGAGGGAGGGATAAGCCTACCAATTCATTAGTGCCCTACTGCCCCCAACCCAATATTGAATATCCGGACCAACACAGTAACAATCCTTCTTTCTGGCCGGGTAACCAATTCACTCTATTGGCCGATTAAACCACCCCGCACCAACGGTTTCACTAGTTTCATTCCTTCCGAACTAGCTGCTGGGCGACCTACCTGAGGACAGTCGTTCATTGTCTACTCTCTGCCTGTTAGGCTATCACGTATATAATATGGCCGAGGAGTACATTGTATAAGAAGGTCGTCCAGAGAGTATCCAAGGCTGAGGGGCCACGACTACATAACTCTAGGAGGGATCCCAATATGAGCCCTAGATCAAGGGGCCAAAAAAATCCTACCACTAAAGGTCAAGGGGAATACACTCTAAATCGATAACTGGCCACTCAACAAAACCTGGATCTGAGCTGAGGGAGTCTATCTTTGGCACTATACCCCTCTAGCACCTCCACCCTTTGACATCAGGCATGAGCTGAGCAAACTGAACATTCCCATACCCCTTTATGAAGTTGTAAAGAACCCCGCTCATAGGATATAAGTATATAAATGACTAATAGTCAGAGAGCAACCCCAGACCCAGCCTTATAGAGTTCAGATGTCCCAGAATCCATCTGTTCACAGAATCAATGTCCCCCCCAGCAGCAATCCCGGGAGCTCCTTCCATCCAGTAGAGTATCCCATCCCAGAAGCCCCAGTGTAGAGTAGCCGAGTAGAATGTCCAAGTATAGAGAGAGTAGCCAAGCCGAGTAGCCTAGTCGAATAGCCCAGTCGAGTAGCCAATCGATTTGATCAGCCGAGTAGCCCAGCCCGAGTATCCAATTCTGAGTAACCAAGCCAAGCAGCTTGGACGACATCGAATTACTGTTTCGACAAGGTTGAGGTCATACATTCCCATACCCTGAAAGTTTAAGACTAGCCATCCCATTCGATTAGCCCATTCGATTAGCCCAATTCGATTAGCGCAGTTGATTAGCGCAGTCAATCCAAGCAGCTGAGTATCCAAGCCAAGCAGTAGAATAGCGCAGCAGCCATCCTATTCGATTAGCCAATCTGATTAGCCAAGCCACAGTCGAGTAGCCAGTCAAGTATCCCCCAAGCTGAGTAACCAAGCCGATTCAAGTAGCGCAGCAGCCATCCATTCTGAATAACCAATCCAAGCGGAGTAGCAAAGCACCCTCGGTAGAGCACCTTCAAACGTAAACCTTCACCCTCCACTATTACGGGATAAAATGAACCCTCCCTCAACCATACCGGTAAGTCCATCCTTCTTTCCACTCGTTAAAGCAGTCCATCTTTCCTAACCTTTACACTAGTATGGAAAAAATACTAGTCAAAGTCCTTTGGCGGAATTACCTGGCCTTATGATTCTAACGATTAGGGATAAATTCATTGGGATTTTTCCCGCTTTGCACATTCTTGGTTTGGTGAATCGCTGGGCACACGTTGAATGGATTGGTTTGGTGTGAATTGGGTTGTTAGGCTGGCATGGGCAGGACAAGGATGGGGATGGATGGCATGGCGGCACATCGCATGGCATGGGCAGGGCCTCAAGGGCAACGATACGAAGGTGTACACCACAAGCTTATACGTTGATTAGAGCTTGTCATTGTGTGGGTTCAAAAAAGGTCTAGCTTTTTGTGGATATCCCCACCTTGGAACATTCTTGAGAGCTAAGCTTGTTATTTATTACGTCATTGTTGCTTAAAAACAAGGTCTAGCTTGATATCCCCGCTTGGAACATTCTTGGGTTTGTCATTTATTGGCAGGGCGTACACGTGTAATTGATCGCTTTCGTTGCAATGGCAGGACAAACAGGGCTAGCGAATCGGATCAGATCGGATAAATGGCATGGCATGGGCAGGAAGGACAAACAGGATTGATTGGCTTAATTGATAGGATTACAGGGCCAGCGGAAGCAGACACGATAGTCTCCCATCCAACAAGCTACCCCTCCCTCGAAGAGCTTTTTCTTTCTCTATTTCTCTCTCAGATGGATTACTTTGGATGTTGATGTACCTCGCCTGCAGATTTGATTATGGATTAGAAAGGGCGCTTTGAGGTGCACGCTGAAGAGAGACAGGGCATGGAACTTAGCTTTAGAGGAAGTGACACACCTGGAGAAGACTTAGAAGGGCATGGTCCAACGATACCAGGAGAACACGGAGATGGGAATGGAATGGAACAACCAGATTGATAAGATCCACACTTATTAGATAGACACCCTGCTGCTAGAGAGATATTGATTGACCTCACTGCCTTAGCTTTCTTTACTTGGCTTTATCACCTATTATTTATAGAATTGACTGGCCCGGGCTTACGCCCGGATAGACTTCAATTACTCGCAGTTTGGAACAGAGAACGAATCACCCGCCGAACCCTACTTGCTGGAGAATCTTACCTTTAGGGACCAACCTTACCACTTGAACTTACTGAAAGAGAGTAGATCTCTCGAGAACTTAAACTGTAGAGGATGCGCAAGCAGGCTCATCCATAAGCCCCACCCAATAAGCAATCAAGGACCGGAGGGGCTCGACTGTTAAGGAGAGGGAGAGGAGAGGACCCGACAGGGGGCTCGACTGATAAGGACCCTCACCATATGAATAGTGAGTGACTCCGTCCCTCACCCATATGATGAGTGAGCGTTAAAACCCTCACCATATGAATAGTGAGTGACTCCGTCCCTTTAGGGGGCTCGACCATTAGGGAGAGGAGAGGAGAGGATGGATACGGGTCCACTGATATGGATCCGATCCTCACCATCGGAATGGTGAGCCCCTCACCATATGAATAGTGAGTGACTCCGTCCCTACCGGTCCTTCTCTCTCTGAACCGAACTGGATCCACTCACTCAGGACCGGAGGCGCTCGACCATAGGGAGAGGACCCTTTAGGGGGCTCGACTGATAAGGAGAGGAGATGGAGACGGGTCCACTCCCGCTGGATCCACTCCCATCCCACTGGATCGAGGACCCTCACCATATGAATAGTGAGTGACTCCGTCCCTTAGGAAGCACTGCTTATAACCCCTTATCTTTGAAACACAGGATGGGATTTTCAATTAGCCAATAGGGGTGACCTTCTAGCAGCAGATATCGTTTCATGCCGGATGGCTTGGATTATGTGGTCCATCGGAAAGCCTCGTTGGAGATGGATGGGACGGAATGGGATCAACAGAGAGAGCTGGACGGGCTTCAGACCTAAGATATGCCTTTTCTCATTGCTTAATGAATGCTTTGTGTACGGCCGGCACTATGAACCCTTTACTTACGAGCATCCACCAGATAGATACTTGACCCTTCAACCCACCGGTTAGTTAGTGCTGCCAACCATCCCTTCTGCCAGGAAGGATTAGATGATGGGTACGGTAGTACTCCTTCCCTTGCTTAACCCACCCACCTGCAAGAACTAGACCTGTTAGCTTATATCAAAAACTTTATGAATGCTTAGCTTAGTAGCTACTGCACTAGACTTTGAGAGGGTCGGGGGAACCGGTCAACCTTACCCTTACCTTTCATGCCTTCACCCTAGCACGATGGAGTGCTGCTATTCCCTTCATCCAGGAACACCTTGTAGGGTACGGCACTATAAGAACCCCCTACCTTGGTTTCACACTACCTCTTTACCCACCTGCTGAATCAATAGACCTTTTAGCCACCACCACAAACTCTTAGGAGGTAGGTACCTGCTATTTACCCCTTTCCCTTGCCTTACCTTTCATTAAGTACATACAACCTATCCACCACCTTCAGACCTAGACATGTTAGCCTTAGACCACTTGACTTGATGAATGCACTTAGTTAGGAGGGACTGTTACTTACCTTCGATTAGAAGCATGGATTATATGATACAACCTTAACCTTACCTTTCTCCCTTCACCCAGGAACGCCTTTGGTAGGGAGGCTGAACTCTTGCCTCTTAGCTTCGATACAGCATTCACAGGCGCTCGATAACACTTATGAATGAATCTTAGGAGGGACAACTATAGACCCGGGCCGGGAGGGATGGATTAACCCGCCAGATACGATTGATTGATGATCCACAGCCAGAACGGAAGAGGTCCGTTAGGGGCTCGACTGATAAGGAGAGGAAAAACGGGGCTGAAACTTCAAAGGAGAAATGGCGGAACTGCCTGTGCTTACGGCTCAGTGAACAGAGAGAGGCCTCGGGCGCTTTTCATCTTGCATTAGGTGAATCGCAACTCCCCGCAACGGCTCAGCGGGCATGCACAGCCTTCGTCATTGCAGGCAGACTTCCCAGCCAAATCTTTCAGAGTCAAAGGGGAGGGGGAAAGTGCTCACGGCTCAGCGAAAGAGGCCCGATCGCTTTTCGGCATGCATTCTCACTATCAGGTGCTTCCGGATCGTCGGGCATACCTGCACCCGCTTCAGACGAGCGAACGACACCGAGGTCCGTTAGGGGCTCGACTGATAAGGAGAGGAGAGGAGAGGGAGAGGCAGGTTCTTTATATACGTTACACCAGAAATGCCAGTGAGGCTCGACCAAGCTAGATCAATGCTTTTCTTTATATACGTTACACCAGAAATGCCAGTGAGGTTGCGAGCGTAATGACATATATAATGAATGACTGGAATCACTGGTCGAAATGAACCAATTAGTTCGAGATGCCGTATCGATAAGTGAGGCGTAGGGTCGATGGTGTAGGGCGGCGGGTAGAGTTGCAGGGTCGAGGGTAGAGAACATGAGGCCCTATAACCCCTGCAGTGGTATATGAAATTTGTCGAGACTGGTGCCTAGGGTGCTGTTAAGACCCTCGATAAGGTGCATCCTTATCAGTGAAGTGCATCCTTACCAGCGCATCATGGGAGTGGATCCAGTCGGTTCAGAGAAAAGCGCGGGGAGTGGATCCAGTCGGTTGTACCTCACCCTATTCGATCGAGAGAGCGTGAATGCATATATTATATATGTCATTACGCTTTTCAATTGACTTATTGGCCCCCCCAAATAAGTAAAAAAGAGGTTTTCACATATTTCCCTCCTCTCGATGGCGGCCCTTATGGTCGAGCACCTAAAGGTCCTCATGGTCGAGCACCTAAAGGTCCTATTATAGCATTTTCAGGACCCTTTAGGGTGCCTGTGTCTGGGATTCGAACCTTCTCTAATTCGTTGTAATTACTATCCAATTCATGTCCGTTCAGCCCCTGCTCATTTCGTCGGATTTCCGTTAATGATTGGAAATAAATGAAGTACTTGCCAAGGTGATGATGGACAAGCAGGCCTAGAAGGAAAGGTCTTACAAGCAAGAAGCGCTAGAAGCAAGCGGAGATAGCGAAGGGTCAAATTACAAGCAAGCAGAGAGAGCTCTCTATAAGGTAAGGTTATCACATACCAGAAAGGTCCTTACAATACTGTCTTCAGATCAGATAGGTCCGCCTAGTCTGAACTATCTTACCACCCGAGAATCTCAGGAGCGGATCCCGCCTTCCTGAAGATCCGATAAGATAAGGATAGATCGATATAGATTAGGTCCGCGGAGAATAGGTCCGCTAAGGATGGATAATGGAGAATAGGTCCGCGGTATTGCTGGGGGGTTATCGGCCTTTTTAGCATAGCAAAGGTAGAACCTATTTGGTTAGGGAAGGTAGAACCGAAGTCTTTCTGGGTTATCAGGCTGTGGTTGAATACCTTTCCTTGGTTCTGTCTCCTCCCTTGTAGGTCATTCATATCCCTTCGAGCGTGAGGTGGCCGTCCTTCCTTCCTTAGGTGGCCTGCCCTATTTATTCAGCTCATTCCGCCAGATTTGCTCAAATATTGATCAAAATGGCAATTAGGAAGAATGGCTCATCCGACAAAGGAGGGTGAGGCCCGGTAGGGACTCGACCAACGCCCCCCACCCAATAAGTCAAAATGAAAGTTGTGGGTCAATTTTAGTACCTAAATAGGAGGGGAAGGATGCGCAAGCAGGCTCGACCGTTAGCCCCCCCACCCAATAAGTCAAATTGAAAAGTTTCCCCTAAAAATAGGCACGGAACATACCGGTCAAGTTGGAAAGATCTAGACAGAAAAAGATCTAGATAGAGCTCGCTAAGTCGCCTCCTCACCGTGACAGGTTTGGCTCCACCTTGCTCACCTAACCATTCAATATTGAATAAAATGGATACGAGTCACTTCCATCGATTTGCTCAAGGGGATAGCTTCTGTATCGCCTCATAATCTCTCTTTAGGGCTATGAACTCTGAGAACTTACCTGACCTCCCTTCCTACTAAAGCTAGTCCTTAAAACAAATAGATATATATCTTTATCCACATGTAAGTGTTACGTTAGAAGGGTTTGAAGTGTTACGATGCCTCCCATCTGATCTACCAACCATGAGTCCAGACCTTTGGGCGACCTATGAGGATATACTCTTTCTGTCATTACCAGCCTGCCTACATGACTAGATGGAAAAGGATATTGATTATTACTAGCAGGAAACCCTCGCTACGCTCCTAGATATATTTCTTATTGAGCCGGTCAAACATTTATTCTGTAATAGATTACTAAACAGATAGTTTCAAATGTTAAGCCTCAGCTAGCGAGATAGGCCCACCACGACTATGCTTAGATTGTGAATTTGATGGCAAGCCCCTCCAGCCAGCCCCGTTTCTCTGAAGGTTATGACTGTTGAGAATCAATCCAAGAAGGCAGTTCCAACGATCCATCCTTCGATCCAGACACGGCAGATACCTCGACTCAGCATACCTTCGATCAAGAGGAACCCGCCATCGGTAAAGCCTCCCATCCGATCGGTCGAGCATACATACTTCCACTCTCCCTCCAAACCTGCCATCGATCCAGACATATAAAGGCGCTCATCCATACATCGAGACCAGGGGGAGCTCTCGCCCACATCCCTCATGCGGGGCAGGGAAAGCTCTCCACCTACCAACCTGCCATCGATCGAGCCCGCCATACCTCGTGATTGTTGTTGGGCTGGATCCTAACCTCGTGCTAGTTCATGAGCTGATAAGCCGTGAACCTGACCTCGTGCTGCTATTGGGCTGGTTATCATCCCGACCAAGCTATAGTTAAGGCAGGTTTAAGCTTTTACCAATCAAGATAAGATCCAGGTGAAGCTTATCCATCCAAAGGAAAAGGTAAAGCTAGAGCTAGTGATTGATACTGTTTTTTATACTTAAACTGAGCTAGCTGAACCTGGGATACTCTCTCTCGCTAGCTAGAGTTCCTGGGCTGTTAAGCTGTGAACCGCACCTCGTCCTGCGATTGCGCCAGCATCCTTGCCTCGTGCTAGTTCGTGCGCTGGAAGCTGTTCAAGCTTTCAATCTGTACGAGGAATACTTAACCAATAGATCGTGAAACATTGTATCGTGTGAACTTAACCCATAGATCGTGAACCAAACAATGGATTGCGAAGCTGAACCTCCTGATGAACCATTAATGGGTTGTCCAAGTGTTACCCGATGCTGCTCAATCAAACCTGGTCTAAACGGAAGTTGTCCAAAAAAAGTGGTTAACCATACCTGTGCTCGCTAACCCTGGTCGAAACAGAACCATTCGAACCTGAACCTCGTCTACCAAACAATGGCGAAGCTGAACCTCGTTCACCAGAGGATAGAGTTCTCGTACCTCGTGAAACAATAGCTAATGGAAGAGGAAATGGAAATAGCTAAGCGAAGCCCACCAAGTGGAAGCGGAGCGAGGTGAAGAAACTATGCCCATGAAGAATAGCAAAGTGAAGCTTATCAAGCCAAAGGATAAGGAAAAGGATGCGTAAGCAGGCTTGACCAACGGGAAAGGAAAAGCAAAAGGTAAAGCTAGTGATTGATACTTTGACTGGTACTAACTGGGAGCTAGCTGAACCTCATGCTGCTTCTATCGCTAGCTGTTAGGCTGGTCATCATCCATAGCAATTGGTATGGTCAAAGCTGTAATGCAATAGAAGTTGCCCCGTCAAAGTGGGCCGAACCAAGCTGTGAAACAGTGTATCGTGCAACAAGTGCCAGAGCTAGCAAACCAAGCGGAGCAATAAATAGGTGTAGCCATCTCAAGGTGAAGCTAGTGTCACTGAGACTTATTAACTTATTTAAACTGAAACAAGAAATAACTCACCGAATCTAGGTCTTCGACCCTTACAGACACTATCGGAACAATAATGAAAACATCTAAGCCATCGAACCAATCTATCCGTCCAAGCTATCCTTCCTAGCAAGCAATCTCACTGCCTACTGAGACTGATTCACTTAACTGAACCATCCAAGCTATCTAACCCACTACTACTTCTCGCTAACCCATTGTCCAAGATGAAATGGTCTAACCCGAACCGGTGGCACACGAACAAGCTATCGAGAAAGAACCGTCCAATACCTCGTAGCGCACCTACCCCGTCAAAGTCAAACATCAATGGAACACCATCACTGCTACTGCCACTTTCACTACCCTTCCTAACTCTTACTTACCATAATCGCTACGCTCACTGAACTCATATCGCTAGCTAACTGAGCTACGTAATGCTCTTACACAAGGTCCGTTCCACTTTAATCCAGCTAGTAACGAACGAAGCGAGTAACTGTACTAATTCACCAATGGTATATTATATATGTAATAATCCAACAAATATCTCAGCAACTTATATGCTTTCCCGTAATTAGCTTTTACCTCGTAATTAGTAGGTGGGGAACCACCCGTACTTAGGCGGTTAGTGGGAGTTACGCGGTTAGTGGGCATATGACTGAGAAATATACAATGAAAGCAACTGAACTGAAGAATGGCCCTGCTTTTATTGGCAGGGAAAGCATTTAAGCTTAGCGTTGGACCTACCAGCAGCCACCCGCATTTCTCTACGACCCCACCTAATCTGAAGGTGGGCGAATCCGTCAATTCATAAATAGATTTACTGCATTACCCATATAACTCTGATGACTGAGATTCTATATTATATATGTCATTTCAGATCATGAAAGAGAAAGCTTTCGAAGCGCATCTCTGTCTCTATTCCCGTCTGAAAGGCCACTTGCGTGCGTTTTACGGCTACTTCAAAAGGCCCAAGCTGGGGTTCGGACCTAGCGGGGACCTAATAAATAGCCTAAAATGGCCATTTTCACGTGGCTCCAAGGATGCGTAAGCAGGCTCGACTGTTAAGGCCGCCATCACCTTTAGGTGCTCGACCAAGAGGGAGAGGATGCGTAAGCAGGCTCGACTGTTAAGGATGCGTAAGTAGGCTCGACCATAGGGAGAGGACCCTTTAGGGTGTGTTAGCACACTCGACTAATAAGGATGCGTAAGCAGGCTCGACTGTTAAGGAGAGGACCTTTAGGTACTCGACCCCAAGGACCTTTAGGTACTCGACTGTTAAGGAGAGGGAGAGGAGAGGGGGCTCGACTGATAAGGACCCTTTAGGGGGCTCGACCATTAGGGAGAGGAGAGGAGAGGACCTTTAGGTACTCGACCATAAGGATGCGTAAGCAGGCTCGACTGTTAAGGAGAGGACCTTTAGGTACTCGACTGTTAAGGATGCGTAAGCAGGCTCGACTGTTAAGGCCGCCATCACCTTTAGGTACTCGACCATAGGGAGAGGAGAGGGAGAGGAACGGCTTGTTTTCTCTGAACCGACTGGATCCACTCCCATGATGCGCTGGTAAGGATGCACTTCACTGATAAGGATGCACCTTACTGGTTAGGGCTTCGCGCTTAACTGGTAAGGGCTTCGCCTTCACTGGTTAGGGCTTCGCTCTTTTCTCTCTCTGAACCGAATGGATCCACTCCCATGATGCGCTGGTTAGGACCGGCAGGGGCTCGACTGATAAGGATGCGTAAGCAGGCTCGACTGTTAAGGAGAGGACCCTTTAGGGTGCGTTAGCACACTCGACTAATAAGGAGAGGGGGCTCGACCATTAGGGAGAGGAGAGGGCTTCGCTCTTTCTCTCTGAACCGACTTGATCGATGCGCTGATAAGGATGCACCTTACTGGTTAGGGCTTCGCGCTTACGGAAATAGCGTATATAAAGACACGACGTCGAAATAAGAATTCGTGCGGCTCACCTCCATAGGGTGAGGCAACGAACGCTCGACCACCGGGAGAGGGAAATATGTGAAAACCTCCGCCAAAGCATATATTATATATGTCATTATGCTTTAGCAGAAAATGCATCCGGTCCTCTCCTTAACAGTCGAGCCTGCCTCCGCATCCTCTCCCTATGGTCGAGCGCCTCCGGTCCTTATCAGTCGAGTCACTAACGTACCTGGGCATGGTGGTAGTTAGTTATATATGAGCATGTAGTAGTTTAGGTTCAGTATGGCATAATGACATATATAATGATAGTGATTTCCTAACTAGAGAGAGAGAAGAAAGACCAGTCTATGAGCATGTGGTAGTTGCGGCTTCATAAAATAGAGAAGTGGATCCGTCATCGAGTGGATCCAGTGGGAGTGGTGGACCCGTCTCCATCTCCGTCCTCCGTCTCATCTCCGTCCTCCGTATCCGTCCTCCGTCTTATCTCCGTCCTCCGTCTCATCTCCGTCCTCCGTATCCGTCCTGCGTCTCCATCGAGAGGACCCTCACCATATGAATAGTGAGTGACTCTGTCCCTTTAGGGGGCTCGACTGATAAGGACCTTTAGGTACTCGACCCCAAGGGAGAGGAGAGGAGAGGGTGTGGTTCCGCGCCCTAATCTTGAAAACCTCTCCCTCTCCCTCTCCTCTCCCTATGGTCGAGCCCCCTAAAGGGTCCTTAACAGTCGAGTACCTAAAGGTCCTCTCCTTAACAGTCGAGCCTGCTTACGCATCCTTATGGTCGAGTACCTAAAGGTCCTCTCCTTAACAGTCGAGCCTGCTTACGCATCCTCTCCTTATCAGTCGAGCCCCCTAAAGGGTCCTTATGGTCGAGCCTGCTTACGCATCCTCCGCCAACCTAAAATGGCCAATCTCGTAGGGAGAATGTCCAAAACCTCCGCCAAACTAAAGTGTATTCTTGCTCAACCTGTAGCACATTACTTTCCTGATTCAACCGAAGCCTCCCTCACAATTAGCACCATATTTATGGCTGACATGTCTATTCCATAATGAGCCACAACATCCTAAGGGTTACACATATTGCTATCTAAGTCATGTTAGCCCCATAGCCTACATGGAGAAGGAGCAGTTTCAGTACTATATATAAAGGCTATCACTCTAACCTCTACAAGATCTATTTGGATCTCTACAATTCATGATCCACACGCTAACGCTACGTTCGTTTCCGGAGTTTGATTGAGTTAATGAGTGATTAATAAGATTGATATAGATGGGAATAAGCATTACGTAACCATGAGCCGAGCCCCTGACGTAACCATGAGGAGCTAACCATGAGCCCCTTCGTCGATACCGTAACACCCAAGAATACACCCAAGATGTAGTTAGTTATGTAGTTAGTTAGCTACTCAGTTAGGATAAGCGGATAACTACAACCACCATGTAGCGTAGCCCAATCCCTCATGACGTAACCAGTAGCCCATGCCCTTGCGGTGTTAGGAGAACGGAGAACTATGCGGTGAGTTATTCGTTCGTTTCCTTCCAAATATGGGGAGTGAGTTGTAACAAGATGCTGGGATGCTGGGGAGTTCGTTGTTGATGTTGGATTGGGTAGTTTCTTTCGGATAGATAGAGATATATCATGAGCCACTTAGCGATCATGGTACCACTTAGCTTAGCACTTATGCGCTACGCTCCTCCACAATGAGTTGCCTGATTTGCCTATTTTCTTTTATTGAGACAGATTGAGACAGACAGGGACACACACACAAATGATTCATCGGCGGGTTTCACCCTTTCCCCCTCAGAATGCTTCCAAATCATGAGAGTTAGGAGTGAGTGGTAACAAGATAGGAGTTGTAATGTAACAAGATATGGGTAGTTAGTTGTAACGTTGTAACAAGGGAGTTAGTTGAATAAGAGTAGCCATATAAGAGTACCCATTACGTAACCATGAGCTACTCAGTTAGGAGAACTATGCGGATTCACGAGCGGAAGTTGAATGCTCAGGCAACCATGCCATGCTCCTTCGGTCGATTTCTTGAGATAGAGGATAACGGAACTGGACCAATACATAAACCAATAGTGAGAGAGTGATTGAGGGGGCAACCAATATAAAACAGAGAGACCAGCCAAGATAAGACAAACCAAGGAGTAGAAGAAGGCAAAGAGACAAGACCAAGCACTCTGTCTGAGGCCACCTTCTCTGCTTGCTCAGTCAGGTCAGGAAGGCGTAAATAGGTCTATCCGCTAATGTTTTCGAAGCTGCCCTCTCCCTCTCCTGAAATTGAGAGCGATGGCATAATGACATATATAATATATGCAATGACCCACGGGAAAGGACATTCTTTACTAAGAAACAACTAGATTGATGCTCTGCTAATCTCCTTGAATTCCTAATCGTGGGTGAAGGATGGGAGTGAACTAATTTGCTAATCTCCTCGTTAGGCTCTCCACCCCCGCTTTCCCTGCCTCCTTGAAGCTTTCCCTGCTTCCATCCCCCACCGTGGGTGAAGGACGGGAGGGGTAGGAGTTACTTCCTTCCCATCCATCCACTGCTCTACAGCTACTACTCTCAATCAATCGAAGGCCAATAACTGGGCAGGAGGCGTCCAGATCTACTTCCGGTTGAATCCCATCCTATCCTGCTAGTGGTAGAGCCATCCGAGGCGAAGTTCTTTCTTTTACCCACCCTCCCACCTTCCGGTCGAGCATTGGAATAACCCTGGTAACATTGCTCTCCTGGTCCTCCTCATTGGGGTCGCTGGTTAAGCTAGTTCGCTCTCATCTCGCTGGTTAAGATATCAAGTTCGTGCTCGTGCCATCCTGAACCGGGGGTGCAGGACGGGATAGCTTCCCGCCCACCGGGGACAATAGAAGTAGATCCCGACAGCTGTGGTTCTCCATCCTGAACTGCTGGAGCTAATACCCGGCCACCCCACCGGCTAACCTTATCTCCTTGGATGGGTAATGAAATGAGAGGATGCTCTCCCTCAACGATAACTATTTAGAGGATGCTCTCCCTAGGCTAAAGAAAGGTAGGGTTGGTGCTAGGATGTCCAGCTTAATCTAACTCTCTTCACTCCAATGGAGACTCTCTTAAGGCGAGTTTCTCTGCTGGACCAAGAAGAAAAGCTAGTGTCCATAGGGCTTCCTCTGTCCCCGGGATAAACCTTCTTACAGTTGCACCAGAGCAAGTATCTATAGGTGCCGGCTCTCTTCATAGCTCCCGTACATATTGGTGGCAGCATCAAATAAACCTATACTACATTTATTAGTTCTACTGTAGATTGGTTCAACCTGCAAAGAAGTGAGGGATACACCTCCTAAAATAAGAAAGTTCCTGGGCTTATTCTCTTTGAAACCGGGACCTCCTTCCTGCTGTTGTACCCGCTGGTGGAAAAAGGTAAAGGTGAGGCTAAAGGCGGGTGCATCAACAAAGGAGGTAAATCCACTTGCATAGATGACAAATTCTTACAATGGCAAGGACGTATCGATGCGCGTATCATATGTTAAAACGTCTATATGCTATATATTATATATTAACACGTGGAGACCTATGGATTGAACGGGTATGCACGGCTCCCCCTGTGGGAGTAAACCCATTTATTAGTCCCCTTGGCTTATTCCTCCCATTGGATCATCACCTGCGGATTATTCCCAGTTGCACTACAGCTAATTAGAACTAAAATGAAATACTCCTTACAAAGAATGGAGACTGCCTCTATTAAGGCTTTCACTTTCATTGAACTCTCTCTCTATGGCCGGCATGGGACTAAATAAAGTTAAGAACCTTGCTGACCTTACCTTCTAGCAAAGAGACTGGCAAATACTACACTCCCAGCAACGAAACCTGGAAATGATTATGACTCCTGCCAATGGAAAATGAGAGGAGGCTATAGTAGTAGCACCCTTAAAGCAAAGCAATGACTAGCTGTGAGAGGGCTATGGCACTTCAACCTGGGATCAACTGGATCTACTACCCAATGGGGGCCTTCTCTATTTACTAGCAGCCTTGACACTTTCTTTTGTACTTGCCATGGAAAGGTGAAACGTGGAGAAAAGAATTGGTGAGTGCTACATATACAATAATAAGTTATCATGCCCCTACCATAATAAAGATCTAAATGCTCCTGGCGAATCGAATACCTTGCCTTGCCTCATGATACCGGGTAATCGCCTCCTCATAGAGAATACCATAGATGTCAACATAGGGACCAAGGATCGACCACATATCCTAAAACTTAGGGCAGATCTTACTTCTGATAAAGTCACTGAGTATAGCGAGCTTCTCAAGGAGCTTCAAGACATATTGACTTGGAATTACAAGGATATACTTGGCATAGATCCCAAGTTGGTGGTGTACAACCTCTTGCTCAAGGCCAACGCCAAACCTATAAAGCAAAAGCTGAGATGCCACTGACCTGAGGCTAATACCATAGTGTACAAGGAGATCCAAAAGCTTATTGAGGTAGGTTTTCTCAAGCCCATAGACTATCTTGAGTGGCTAGCTAACGTAATGTCAATCATAAAGAAGAATGGCATGGTTTAGTTCGCATAGATTTTCATGACCTAAATTATGTGAGCCCTAAGGATGATTATCCTCTCCCTTCCATCGATCAGTTGATTGATTCTATGACTGGGTATGATATTATGTCTCTCTTAGATGGCTTCTTAGGTTACAATTAGATCCTCATCATTGAGGTGGACCATCATAAGATAGCCTTTGAGTGGGAGTGGGTACCTACTACTACCAAGTAATGCCCTTTGGCCTTCAGAATGTGGATGCTACTTACCAGCACACCACGACCACAACCTTTCATGAACTGATCCAAAATATTCGAAAGATTTATGTTAATGATCTGATTCCTAAATCCCTTCATCGATGAGATCACCCTCGTGACCTACAAATGATCTTTCTCTATTGTCGTGAGTACATGGTTCACTTAAACCCTAAGAAGTGTATCTTTGGCGTTACTGCAAGCAGGCTCCTAGGTTTTCTTATTTACTGATGTGGTATCAATGTTGATCCTATGAAGGCCCAAGTGATTCTTAAGATGCCAGAGCCCTATAATGTAAAGGTGATTCAATCCTTCCTTTGTTAGGTGGGTACTCTTCACCATTTTTGATAGGGTTTTGAAAAGCTATCCTGTCCCCTAAACTGTCTCCTAAAGAAGGAGAGGCCATTTCCCTGTGATGCTTATTGTACCACATATTGTATGGGGTACATGATGATACAGTTTTTGTATTCAGATGAGTCCATCTCTCTCCAGATCATATATTGATGAGGGATGATGGCCAAGGCTAGGCTTAGGTCATCAATGATGATCCACTTTTCACAGGTTACATGTGCATGTTTTAGTGCCATTCTTCATGATGACATGTCCAGGGTATGTTTTTGGATTATGAGAAGTTGTATTATGATGAATTTATGATGGTGATGTGATCTTCCTGCATGGTTTATTATATTATTTTGATCAGCTTGTGGTTTGATGTGTGCATTGTATACTTTAAGCTCATTAATGAAAACTAACCCTGGTAAACTTGCTACTTAGTGTGAAAGAAACCTAGAGAATGACCATATTCTTTACCCTATTTATTGATGAGTAGAGTAATGGTACATCTTGATACCCTCGCTACATTGGAGCCTAGTGTTTCTATTAGGGGTTGGGCCTATCCATACATTATCGTGTTATACATCCGCCCATTGATCACATATGTTAGCCCGTTATACATCCACCGAGCCATTCACTTTCCTCTGTTTACCCTATGACTAAGGCTTTACTAGTACCAGTCAGCACCTATATGGAGTCCATGCCCAGTTGTATCACATTTAGAGCGTTATGCCTAGTAGCCAAAGCCAAGATCACATTACACTGATATGACCTACTCCTGTGGAGATGGATTGAGCAAGTGTAAGTAAACACTTACATGAGCCTAGTACCAGTCAACATATTTCCCTCTTGTCCTCGTGCCAGCAGTTACAGGGAGGACATGTGTCATCATGCAGCATATCTCTGTTCCAGCTATGCTGGAGGGATATCATCAGTTGGATCCTCATATCATACAGTCAGGAGGATTATAGTATCCATTCCATATTGGAGAGACTATGTGCATTCAGCTATATAAATCTCTTACATCATAGTACAGTACCAGACTATGGAGGGACTCAGTTCAGTAGCTCATACATTATGCTCTCCCCTTTGGCTCACAATTGGATGGTTTACTATGACTCTCAGTCAGCAGCAGAGTCAAGCCTTGAGTCATATTCCCCTCTTGTCATAGCCTTCCTTCCACCTTACCCTCCGTTGACCCCAGAGTACTCCAAACCCTGGTAGAAGCACATTCCTTTGAGAATATCATGATGCATCGTAAACTTTATTATAAATCAAATCAATCAATCACTACTCATCGGTGCACTAACTTCCTCATCTCCCGGCATAAGACTCCCGGCAGTAGACTCCTGGCATAAGACTTATCCATCCTCCTTTAAGTATGATCCACTATTGTCGAAGTTGTTGTATTTGTTGGACTTGAAACCTCTAGCCAGTCACCAGGAAGCAGCCTTTAGCCAGAACCCTTTCTACAGGGAGGGCCATCACACATGAAATATCACACCATCCACCTCACCTCTAGCAAGCAGATCCATTCAACCAATCATAGAACTTCTAGAAAAAGCTACCTCATTACATACATCCAACAGAGATATGACTTACGTTGATTCACAAAGATCTACCTATTGACAGCAACCACTTTCTGGAAAGGGGGAAAATGACAAATATCGAGTCATGAATGAGATAGATTATATATGTCATTAAGATAGGCAGTGTCGTTAGTCCCACAGAGAGAGAGGCAGTCTGGCAAGCCATTGAGTTAGACCATACAACGGTAGCATAAGATAACCGCTATGGAACAGAGACTGACTGATAGCCCTAGGGGTAAGAGAGGCTTAGGGAGACAGAGCTACGAGCACTTGGTTTGGGTAGGATACTCTCCTTGGTGGGATGGGGCTACTCGACTTGGATTTAGACAGTGGTCACCAGTGCCAGAAGGGCATCGCCATAGGAGGGGCACTGCCGATAGCTAGTAGTCGACGAAACCATAGCAGCCCTCCAACTATACCCTCTTACTCGACTTCGATATCAACCCTCTACGGGAACCTCTACCTATACCTAGATCCCCTATCTCTACAGAATCATCAGAATGTTCTTACCTGGGCTAGATCGAAGGAATTACGATGCGTTACATACGTGAATTCCAGGGAGGTTGGTTCATAATGGGCGATTATGACAAAATAGAGTCACTTTTGAGAATCTCATATATAATGCCAGTGACCGCACCTATACCTTGAAGGGGCCTTATTCAGGTGAATACGCGGATACCATATTCTCTTTAGCACCACCATTTGGGGCAGGCAAGAAGTTCGGGTACACCAGATTCCTCTACGATCCTTCTCTTTTGCCATTTGAAGTCACATAAAACTCGTTTTGTTGAGGTCGGAGGCATGGGCCTCACACGGGGACTAAAAGGCCAATTTGTTTCTTTTTTCCCCCGTACCACCCCGTCTTTTTGACCTGCTCGCCTCGATCCATTCATTAGAAGAATCTGCATCCGGAGGACCAATCCCTTCTATATCCCTCTCCTTCCCCGAGCTAGTTCGGAAAAAGGTAGAAGGGAAGTAAATAGAGAGAGGGTCGGCGCTTTCCCCTCACTCCGTTTGGTAAGGGTGCTGCCCGCAAAAGAATCTGTAGAGTACTCAAACTATAGATTGGTATTTGCGAGCACGAGTTGAGATAAGAGGTAGATTGTCTGAGAGGTAGCTATTGCTGGAACAAGAGTTGGAAAGTGAATGCCAGCCAGATGGGATGGGGGGGGAAAAAAAGGTAACGTGATATGGAGGGGGCTCGGTGTGTTGCTCAGCCCTGGATCCGCTCGCTCTGTCTGCTCAATCCAGTCAATGAAACATGAGTTACTAGCAAAGGTGCGGGAGCGGGTGGGTGGAGTAATTATTTCCATTATTGATCACCAAGCCGGTTATTTTAGTGGGGTAAGGGAGAGATAGAAATGGATTCAATTCATATCTCATGGAATAAGCTACTTAGTCAACTACTTCTATTTTCGCCTGCTCTGAAAGAAGGACCCTACCCCAAGGAAACGAACTCGGCCGGGCGACCCGAACCCCATATTCTAACTATGCCGTCGCCACGGGTCCAGATTGAGAGGTGGAAAAAAGCCAAATAAAAGGGCATGCTCCGCTGCGGGATCACTGCCCGAGGGTTGGGACGACCGCTACTAGTCTAAGCGCAATAAGGGTTGAGGAGGCAACCAATGCGGCTAGGCAACACCGAGAGGAGATTGCGTAGGGAGCTGGCGAAGGTCAGTAAGGGCAGACTAAGAGAAAGCTTCTGAAAGGGATTTATATAAAAGAAAGCACGGTAAGGTTCAGGTAAGGTCCTTAAGCTTAGGTAAGCTCTTTCAAAAGGCCAGAAAGGGCCTTACTTAAGCTAAGGAAAGATGATAGACGGGTCTAAAAATAGCGCTTAAAACCTCTCGAATTCCCTATTAAGATTGAAACGGGGGATAGCGTGCACTCAACCTATATGAAACGGAAAAGGACTCGTTTTATAACGTTAAGGCTCGCTTATATGAATAATGGCCAAAATGCCGTTATTACATACGTAATATCGACACATATCACTCGAGTAGTATTAACGAGTCGAGTCGTTTTAGATACGGTATCTATCGTGACAACTTATCCAAAACAAGGGGCTTAGAGTTTAGGGCTATCGTAAACCTATAACCCCTTATTTAAAGGAAGCCCTACCAGCCCCTGTTAAACTTAGCTTTCATGTTAGTCCCACTGGTTCACTGTCGCCGTCTACGTATAAAAGCTCTCCAGGGATGTGGAAAGTCATTCTTTTTCGATCTGAGAATCTCATTGAAAGCGCTTCGACCTCGTGTTAGGTAACTAGAGATAGCATAAAGAACTTAAGGTCTTGAACTCCGAATTTCTATTTATTCCCCTCTCCCTCTTGATCAAAAATGCCTTCCCGGGATAACGCTGCGCCCCATTTAGGTAAAGGTTGAACCTCGACGCGAGCCCACCCTCCGTTTTGCGGGTGGGGCTGGCTGTGGGGAAAGAACTTATCTGGTGGGGCCCCTCCTTCGACTCTGGATTTATGCGATTATGAATTTCACTTGACTTTTTTGATTCCGATGCGACTTATCCTTCTGGAGCTGACGTAACAAACTACGCAAGCCTCCCGGCGGAGCCAACAGAAATCCTATCCGAATGCGAAAAATAAGAGGCGGTTTCATCATGGTGGTATACCAGCCGCCTGTTTCGAAACTTCCAGTTCCAATCGGAGCATATGGATCCGTAAATAGATTTGTATTTATAGTAGCTTTAGTTGTGCTCGTCGTTTCTTGAATGGATAAAAAGTATCTCTTTTCGGGGAACATGGTCAACCAGAAACTATTATGTCCGCGATTCTTTATCCACCACGATCTTTCACGATGCAGAAAAGAATCCAGTTTTCCATTCTCATATGAGGAAAAGTGGATTGGCAACAGGTCGATTATGGCACGAAGTGATTCATCATGCTCGAACATGAATGGGTTCGTTAAGGACGGTTTATAGATCATCAAATTACCACAAATGGAATGAAAAGTGGGTCCATGTGAATGATCAATACCCCGCAAACCACAACGCTCCTTCCCCATATGGAGTTCGGGACCCAAAGGCAATCGTTGAGTAAACTGTATCTTTTCCGTGCTAGTTGACCTGAGCCGCGCCATTACTGCTGGGGCTCGGCCTCCGAACCGTACGTGGGACGAGTTTTTGCCTCATACGGCTCTTCCCATGGGGCAAGTAAAGTAAAGTAAAGTAAGGTAAGGATGCGTAAGCAGGCTCGACCACCGGGAGAGGATGCCCCCGGCAGGGCTCGACTGTTAAGGAGAGGTCCGACAGGGCTCGACCAACGCCCCCCCACCCAATAAGTAAATTGAAATTTCTTACTCGACCATCGCCCCCCACCCAATAAGCATCAAGGAACTTTAGTTGCTCGACTCTTTTTTTTACTTATTTGGGGGGGCAAATAAGTAAATTGAACCGGCAACGGGGCTCGACTGATAAGGAGAGGAACTTTAGTTGCTCGACCCCCGGGAGAGGTACGTTAGTGACTCGACCAACGGGAGAGGTACGTTAGTGACTCGACCAACGGGAGAGGTACGTTAGTGACTCGACCAACGGGAGAGGTACGTTAGTGACTCGACCAACGGGAGAGGTACGTTAGTGACTCGACCAACGGGAGAGGTACGTTAGTGACTCGACCAACGGGAGAGGAACGCACGCTCTCAATATAAGGAGAGGGTGCTAACGCATGGCTCGACCAACGGGCCGCCATCGATTTCTCGCTTGCTCGACAAAAGGAGAGCAAGGTCCCGCCCTTTCTTTATTCCCCTTTCCCTTTGGTCGAGCGACTACGTTCCTCTCCCTCTCCCTTATGGTCGAGCAATAAATACCTCTCCCTTATGGTCGAGCAATAAATACCTCTCCCTTATGGTCGAGCAATAAATACCTCTCCCTAGCGGTCGAGCAATAAATACCTCTCCCTAGCGGTCGAGCAATAAATACCTCTCCCTAGCGGTCGAGCAATAAATACCTCTCCCTAGCGGTCGAGCAATAAATACCTCAAAGAGCGCGTTCTTTCTAAGGTGTTGTGTCCTCTCCTTATCATATCCTTATCGCGCGAACTAGGGCAGTTGTTAGTGGCTGAGTTAGCGTGGTACAGCACTAAGACAAATAGCTCCAGAAAATTCTTTGGGGGTAATCAGTAAAGGGGGCCCCAGGAAAGTATTTGAATGGCCCTTAATTTCATTGGCGAATGAAGACCTTCACTGTATCAAATACGTCTATAACGAAAGTAGGCGCCCTTAGCCTTCAATGAGTGGGCTGTGGTGGAACATTGTTATGGAGTTATTCTCCTTATGTATGCACTTATCTCCCTGGCTAATGACCGAAATGATACGAGTCAATACGTTATGAGTTAGCGTGTCAAAGCACAAGACAGATCTCTTTGTCTATCCCACTACTTAGCCCACTTAATGAAGTCGCCCCTCTTCACAACGCCAATGGCTTAGGAACTTTTTAGTTGCTCGACCGATAGGGAGAGAAACTTTTAGTTACTCACCTTACCCCGGAGATCGAGGGACGGAGTCGCTCTAAAGACGCAGGAGGGCGAGGGTGAGGGAACCGAACCGCTCTAAAGACCAGAGGAAGAATTGGGCGAGGTTCTTTAGACACGAAGACCGACGGGGATTAGAATATAGTTGCTAAATGTTGCTATTACCAAGCTAATAGCAAATTGTTTATGAAATGTGATCTCTGGTACGTTAAGTGACTCGACTAACAGGAGAGGAACGAAGTTGCTCATTCATTAATCATTAATAAATAGGGATGGGAACTTTTAGTTACTCGATTGACCATAGGGAGATCGAGTGTCTAAAGACCCTGGTGTACACTTCGTGACATAAGTCATAGCAAGGCCTTTACACGGTACAGAAAGGCATTGCAAGGTTATCCTGGTCCTGGTCTTACCTGCCAGAGTTAGAGTTCGGGAAGATCTGGCCAAAAACCCACGGTGGGGGGATAGAAGAAGCTTGTGAAGAGGCAAGCTTCTTCTCCCTCCCCCCTCCCCACGTTATGTGTGTGATATACGGTATTTATATAATATAGTAAGCGGCGGCTAAAAAATAATAATTGTCGTCTGACCAATCTTTTTTTCCTATCAGAGCGGAGATAGATCCAAATGAACTGCCCATCTCATTCCTCGCTCGCCATTGGCCCCGAGTCCCCACGTCCGCTTCCACCCCCCCGGCCCTACCCATCCTTATGGAAAAAGGAGGGGGGGCGTGGTTGGCTTTGCCAACATCAGGGCCCTTCATTGGCGAGCCTGGAGGTTTTTGCTTTTTGGGAATATCCTGTTCCCACCGCGCTCACGGCCCGGCTGGCCCGCCGGTTGAACCGGGGCTTAGTGGGAATTATCCCGTTCCCTGGTCAATCAAATGGTTGGATGCGGGATCTACTCCACGAGGAGCGGTACGGACGTAGATGGTATCATCACGACCTCTCTTTCCGTACCGCTGGGGATGCTTAACGCCACTTCGCCAACTGGCGTTACCTGCGGTGATTACTAGTGTCTCTCGGTGTGGTCAGCACTGGGTGTCTCCGAGCAGCGGGGCTTACACCCATTCACATTGGTTCATCCAAAGTTCCCGACCCTCATGCACGAATTTGGGGATGAGCCATCTTCCTATCAATAAAGGTTCAGGAGTCAACTGAGCATCTCAGCGGCGGGATTGAATACCCGAATTGAACCGGAGTTCACGCCGCCCGTCCTGAAGAAATAGGAGGCGTGGGCCCTCCAGCAATTATGGTCGAAACATAAGCCAGCCACGGGTCGCGCGACAAAATCACACCCATAATGAAAATGCACACTCCTCCATGTGAAAGATTCATATTCATTGGAGCTTTTCGGTAGTAGCCGTGACCAACAGCCATCAGCAGTCGACTCGTTGGGTTGGCGAGAGAACGCGCTTCAAGCCCAATTTCTGCCTCGGGTGGAACACCCCCCCCACAAGCACCACCCGACGAAGGGGGGGCGGGGAAAGCTACAGGCCCGAATTCCCTTATTTCCAAATGGGGGGGTGGGGGGGGGCACAAGCTCCCGGGGCACCTTATCTTGTCATTTCGTCGTGTCTCATCATTCCCGTTGGACCGAAGCGTTTGGCGTTTTCTTCGGAGCCCTTTGTTCGCTAACCTATCGCGCCCATGATTGTATGGTAAGAGAAGGGTACGAAATAATAGTAAACAGAGCACACCGCGGAAAGATTCTGGATATGACAAGTCTCCCATGAATCCGAGAAGAATAAAATGAAGAACGAAAACGGAGCAAAATGATGCGTCTTTAGCTCTAGTTTCGGGTGAGCTTATCCCAATTAGGTTTGGTAATAGAATAGGGCGGCTTGCTCCAACCAACACTATACCTTTCGCTTCGTCCATAGAGCGTATGAATCCCCTGGGATGTAGATAGACTAGAGAGGGTAATAGAGATGTAGGAATAGGGATTATAGTGCCACTGGAAGAAGGAGCACCTGTGGGAACATCTCTACCGACTAACCATTTCAATAGTACGGGTGCTGCCGTGCCACGAGGCACGACCATGGAAGTAATGAAAAAGAAGAAGTTCTGCGGTTGGACCATCTGCTCTATTCAGTCCGCCAAGTGAAAATGGCAAAATAGGCCCGGTAGGGTGAGCTTGCCGAACTCTCGACTATAAGGCCGCCATCGCCTACTTTGCCAACAAACACGCACAGGCGGACCTAGACCCATGTGAGGGACCCTTAGAGATAATTCTGCTTGCCCGTTGATGATGTCTTGCTTACTTACCCTAACCAGAATACCTAGGAAGGAGGTAGGTTTGAACTGATAGGCAGGCCGCAGGACCACTGCATCAACTGATTGATGTTCACTGATTGATGTGAAACCTGCCCACCAAGCGCTCCAAGCACTCCCACCTGTAAACAACTTGGCTGGGATCAATTGGCTGGGAATAGCTCACCCACTTGCCCTAGCTCACCTACCCTAGAAAACCTGGGACTAGCTCACCTACTTTGCTGGGATCCTGCTCACTTGGCCTATGCTCACCTGGGACTACGGATGTTACCTGGGCGAATGTTACCTGGGATGGTAGGAAGGAAAGCTGTTACCCGGGATGGGAATATGTTACCTGGGACGGGAGCTGGGGTCCTGCCCAAACATTATGACACAAGGCACAACAGGCAGGTGGGTGGTGCTATTTACACGGAGCTGCTTATGACGTGATTAGACCGTGCGACCTCTTGAGAAGATTTCCTTTATAAAAGATTGATCCCGCCTTGCCCGATGCGGACAAGCGACTACGTACCTTAGCGCGGGTGGAAAAAAAGCTATTGTCCGTTACCAACTTACCAACAAGCAAGCCAAGCAATCCAACAAGCCTACGATGCTCACTTGGATAATACTACTTAGCTGGGAATAATACTCTGCTCACTCACTTTGCTTGGCCTTGCCCTACTTCCCCTACTCTGTTAAAACACTTTGACGGGTTCACCCACTAGGTAGGCTGGGATCGCTCACCTGGGATGGGAATATGATGCGATGCTCACCCTCACTTTTTGAATATGCTTACTTGGTCGGGAATACCTTTGAAAAAACACTTGGCTGGGATCAACCACTTTGATGGGCTACTTGGCTTGGCTTGGATACCGGGATGCTGCTGGAAGAATTTTTAGATAGGTTCGCTTTCAATCCAATATGATTTTGAGATAAAGGAGGGGGAGGAAAAAGAAAGCATTAGATAAGTTGCTTAGCTTATTCTTGTATAATAACATATAGAATATATAATGCAATCATTTCATTATTACTGCTTGAGTTACTTGGCAACTTGATTATTAGAAAATTATGTCGTCGGACAAGAAACTTGAAAGGTCGAAGAAACCCCGGGCAGAAGATATGACACGACGGGCTAATGAAACAATGGCTTGCTTCAACTTAGATATATGCCTGGCCCCCTACCTTCCGCCTTAGGGATTTTATATTTAGGCTTGTACCCTACTGCAAATTGATTACTTGTCCATACATCCCAAGAGTTCACACAGCGCTTGATTGGCTTTATTCACTTTATTTATCCATAGAACCCCGGTTACATATTTTACCAACAATTAATGAATGCTATCTTTAGAACCCTTGTTCCCAACTAATTGAGGGAGGTTCACTGGTCGAGGGAGGAGAAAGGTAGGTTGTTAACTTATTTAGGTTACCCAGTAGAGGAGGTTACCCAATTGAGGATGTTCACTGGTCGATGTTCACTGATTTATGTTCCGATTAAGCCCTGTTCTTACCCTAATCTGCTCACTACCACTTGGCCCGAGCTCATCACCTACTTTGCTTGGGATAGCTCACTTGGCTTTGAAATAAAGACACACTTGGCTGGGAATAAAGAGCTACTGGTGGGTACCTGGGTATACTCCTGCCCAAAAACATTACCACACAAGACACAACAGCTAGGTTAGGTAGGCGGGGGGTGGTGCGAGACGTAGTTGCTTATAGACGCGATTATACCAACCTGTTACCTCTTTGTTTATTAGTGTTGGTGCTTTATTCTTCTTACTTGATGAACTTGATCTATCCATCCCAGCATTCCCAACTTATGGTGGCGCATGTTCACTTATGGGTGGGGCATGTTTACTGGACTGGACTGGACAAAAGCAGAGCTAGGTGGTTACGTAGTCGCTTCTAAGCGTTTACCAGTTACCTACCTCTCTTTAGTTTAGTAGTGTTGCTTGATCCTTCTTACTTGATGAACTTGATTGATACCCCATCTTCCTACCCAGACCATGTTCCTGTTGCTTGATTTGATCCATACACCCCTTCTCTTCTGACCCAACCTTCCCAAACTACCCTTGCCCGATGCGGACAAGCGGCTTCGCCCTTGCCTTCCACATTCAGTTCGCATTCCCGCATCCCCATTACGCATCCCCACACGTCAACCAAGGCCCAGTACGCGTAAGGAAGGAGGAGAGGATACCGCCCAGGCCACGTCTACCAAGCAACGTGCCACACAGTACACGTATACCTTGCCATAACCAACTAACTATACCCCCTTAACCCTATACCAAATAGGGTGAAGTCTATATACGTTAAAACATATCTCATACCGAGCGAGTGTTTGTGAGGTCACTGATGAGGAGTTATTAATGAAATTGATGACACACATTGTGGAGGTTAGTAGTAGCTCAAGGGCCAACGGACGGAGTTGCCGTTTTAAGTGATCAATAGAAGGATATAATTTATATGAGCTGTTGCTTTCCGGTGGTATATATATTTATGCTGGCCGGTAGATGTGGTGCTTACCGATATATGCAGAGGTTCTGTATGCCAAAGGTGTAATGCGATAGCAAGAGTTATCTTATATGCTTTCCGGGTCTGGCTGCTGGTATATTTCGCCAGAGGTCCTGTATGCAAAGGTGAGTGGATCGATAGAGCGAGGTTTACGACAACGGCTTGGTTATATACAATTAAACACTTGTGGGTGAGGTGGATTCACTTATTCACCCAGGACAGGTTTACGAGGGAGGTCAGTAATTAACCCACCTTCCCAACAGAAGACGACGAGAGATCGAAACAAGCGATGGCACTAGAGCTTACCGAGATCCTTCCTACCTAGATCCGTTCACTTAACGAGACGGAACTTTAGGTTCCTACCTGTTTCAGTTCACTGAAGATATTAACGATACGGAAAAGGTGCCTAACCGCACATAGGACATTGGCAACAGAAAAACACAGATAGAGATATACGTAGATACACTACATAGCATAGATTTATTCGGTCCCATAGCACGAGTCCCATACGATTAATACCCATTCTACCATTCTCCCATTCCCACATTCCCCAATCCTCATTAAGCTTTCAGTTACCAATCCTCATTAATCTTCGGGTTCAAAACCTCCATTTAGGAAACTTGCTCTATTAATTTCCGCAATTCCTAGCACCTTTTGCTAGTGGGCACCTGAATCGAAAATAAAGGAAGAAGGGAGGTTGACCCGCTTGTCCGCATCGGGCAAGGAGAATCTGATATCTAATAGAAAGGCCTGACTAACAGGGCTTTCTTACCACTTACTTTGATGAAAAGGAAGAAGGGAAAAGAAATCTTATTGAAAATATTCTTATTCAAGATCCTCCTAGGTTCTATCTCTTATAGATATTCTCATTGTATAAAGCTCACTTCGTGGTACCTGAACTGGTAACTTATACTGAAAGAAAGCCCGATGCCCACTTCGCGGTAACATCTATGCAGACTCTCCATCAATCAATCAATCATTCAAGCAGGCATACTCTCCATCCATCTTACACACTCAGACTAGCCTTATGATCCACACGCCATTAGAGATGAAAAAGTAAGCTGAAAAAGGGGTCAAGATGGGTTGTTAAGAAGGGGTGTTATCCGCCAAGTTGATATGAGAAAATGATAAGTCAAACTTCCCTAACCTCCGCCGCCCCCCCACCCAATAAGTAAATTCAATGGCCAATCTATTAGGGAGAATGTCCAAAACCTCCCTATACCACTTGCTTCATTAATGCTTTGTAGCTAGCTACTGCACTAGACTTATCTTATCGGGCTGGATGGGCTGGATGAGATGGCTGGTCTTCTTGCTTCAATGGCTGGCTTCGCTGGATTGAATGGACGGTTTTGCTCGAATAGAGGGAGTAGATAGCTTGCTTGATTGAGGAACTCCAGCCATACCCCTGATCTTGGAAGGATGGAAGGACGTACCCATATTACTGAAACTTAGAGGCAAGGGCATTCGAAAGATAGATAGCAGGGCAGGACGGGCTTTGACATTGCCTGAAATCATGCTTACTTGGGACGCGCTTAGACCTTAGGGAGAGCAATTGAGTGAGGGAACGCATCTTCGATGGATCGATGGGAAGACAGACAGGGATAGAAAAGAAGGGGAGGTACAGAGGCACGGGGTCGAAAACATGTTTTAAGAATATCGTATACAAACAGATATAAAATTATATATGTAATGATGCGGCGAGCTGAGCAATATATGTTTGGGGGCTCGTCTTTAGTGGGCAGATTTAGACGTGTGAGGTGCACCAAGAGAGAAAAGCTTGCCGGGATGATCACTCCACAGGAGGTTCTGTTGTATAATGCGAAGGTGAGGGGCTGCTTGTCAAGATCAGTAACCAGAGTTGTATGCAAAGGTGATCGAGAGAGGAAGGAGCGAAGTTGACATGTTCATTTACAATTCTACAAGTGAGTTAGTGAGTTAGTGAGTGAGGTGCATCGGTCGATTCTATTCGCCTAGGACATGTTGATGAGAGAGGTGAAAAGAAACCGTGTTACCAGCGTCGTAGTACTTGCCTTCTGAACCCTATACCCACCCCCCCCTTACGCTCGCAGTTCACACATTAAGCCTTCAGGGACCAATACTTATGCACCAATCCACATTAAGGACCCCATACCCATAGCTCGGAGGGTGGGAACAGGCTACGGCAAACGAATACGGCAACTACGGCAGCTACAACGGATACGCCAACTACGGCAACTACGGACGGACAACTGCCAACGAATGCCAACGAATAATATAGTGTTGTTAGGTGCACCCAGAGAAATGAGATAAGGCTTATCTGCTTGTTTCAGCTGCTAGCCGGGAGATGCCCAAAAAGTTTCGTATGCAAAGGTGGAACGAATGAGGTATACCTGTGTTGCTGGACGGTTGAAGTGAACATAGGTGTTGTATTCAAAGTGGGCTGTCGGGTGCTTGCCTCCGTGGCGTGGTTTAGCCACTTTCTGTGGTGCTGGTGTCTGCGAAGGTGTGCTGCTTGCCAGCTTAACGCTTGCCTCCTTGGTGTGGGTGATCGCTATCGCTTGACTCCTTGAATGAATGAATATAGTTCCCCAGCGAGGTACAAAAAAGAGTGAGCCCAGAGGAGACAGGGCTAGATTCCGAATTGAAACGACCTGAAAACCGGAAAGCGGCCCGCGACGTTAGCATCTTACCCAGCTACTTTGCTAGCTTGGCACCAGAGGATATTCCGTCGTATCCATTTATTATACGTTATTATTCCTTTCAATTTTGCACCAGTTACGGGCACTTTCAATCTCTCCTGTAGGCAAGCACTCGATAAAGCAAGTCGTAAGGCAAGCACTCGAACTTTCTCCTGTAGGCAAGTGTAGGCAAGCACTCGAAAGTCAATTACTCAATTCCACTAGCATAATGGTTTTATGGATGGTTAGCCCTTCATAATGGATGGTGAATGGATGGATGGAGGGTTACTGTAATATATCTACCTCTCTTCTATAGGAAGGCCGGCCTCTCTATCTCTATAGCCAGTCTCTATCTGATGATATAGATCATTTCAATATATAGGGGACATATTCACTCAGTAAGATCCCTACTGATCAGTAACTAATCTTACCCAATACCAATCTGGGTGGGCTCTAAAGAATAGCCAATCTGGGTGGGAAGGCCAGCCTCTCTATCTCTCTAGGAAAGCCAGTCTCTTTACCTTAAGAATAAGAGGGACAATGAGAAACATAACCCCAAGGAAGACCTTCTTATCTCAAGGGTCATTGATACTAGGAGACTAGTCGCAATAGTCGTGTACAACCATGAGCAAACGGCTTATAAAAGAAACTGGATGGCTGGATGGCTTATAGTCGTTGATACTAGTCCCCGTGCTTCTATCTCTAACGCTTGAGGAAATACAGACTCTTTCCCGTGCTTATCTATCTTTTCCGGGAAGGGTCTCTTTCCCGGGGAGGTCGGGTTATCTTAATAGTCGTACCCACCAGTCTTCTTATCAAATAGTTAGGAGAGCTAGTAGGTCCACCCACGCCCCGCATTCAGTTCCATACGCTTTCAGTACGCCTTACATTCCATCCGCACCTGCCTACTCACAGGGGGGGCAGGGTCTACTACTACAGCTACACATACAGCTACTACACAGAGAAGAGTGACACATAGATAGATAAATTCTCATAATAGCTTATATAATACAACAGCTAAATAGTGCAGGGATAGCACTTCATCTTAACCGCTACTCGAGCCAATAATAGGAGAGCCCCTGTCAGTGCCGATTGATGGTTGCCAATAAATAGACACCCGTTTACAATACCCAGGATCACTTTCCCCTCATTACCACTGGTCAACCTCAGCCGAGAGGACATCAGGCCCAGGAATGATATCCCCCCTGTTGATGATACCCAGTTGTACGTGCCCACCTGTTCGATATACCCCGTTTCCAGGAGGTATGTGTTCGTCCCAAATTATACGTTACCTATACTACGTGACCGGGAAGGAGTTGTAAGTGACCTCCAGTTGGATATCCCCCATGACCAGTTGTTTTCCGTACCCAGTTGTTCCCAGTTGTTGCCGGTACTCCGTTTCAAGTGTAAATGCCAAGTTTCATGCGCTCACAAGAGGACCTTTAGGTACTCGACCATAGGACCTTTAGGTACTCGACTATTAAGGATGCGTAAGCAGGCTCGACCATCAAATAAGTAAATTGAAGGGAATGAGTCAAATGAGTCAAAGCAGAGTGTTTTATATATGTAATTACGCTTTTTCCTTGCACTAGGAAGCGCAAGCCCCTCCGGGACCTTTATTTCTTTTCTCCTTTTCTTATTTACACCCACCCACCTCCTCTCCTTGCAATGATGGCTATTGATCTCCTGTCAATGATACTGGCTATCAACCTCCTGGTTATGACCGGCTTACAGTGATCGACTATTGGCAATGACACTAGGGAATGATCATCAAGGACTCCTGTCTATGACTCCCGGCTATGACTAGTGTCAATGATAACTGGCTATGAGTGGCAATGATCAGCAATGATCGTCTACTGCTATGATTGTTTACTGCTGCTATGACTGACTGGCTATGACTGGCAAGTACTCCTGGCAAGGACTACCGTCTATCATTGGCTATTACAAGTGGCTACGACTGGCTATAACCTTATGGCTTTGGCTATTGGCTATGACCAGCTGGCTATGATGGGGACTATGACTAGGGGACTATGACTAGGGGACCATGACTATAGGCAATCGGCAATGAGAAAAGACAATGACTCCTGGGTGGGGGCTATGTAGCGGCAATAAGGGGTTTTTGGGTAAGGTCCTGCTTTTGTCCAGTCGAGGGTGCAAAGGTTGTAGGATCGAGTAGGAGTTGTAGATTGAGGGTCTAGGTCAAGGGGCCTAAGATTAGACCTATCACATTGGGACGCTAGATTGGATTGTATGGGGATAAAAAAGATGGGATCGTATTGGGAGTTCGCTAATGAAAAGAAAGCGTGGCGTGGGTGCGTGATGCGGGGCTTGATGCGGGCTAAGGATGGAAGGAAGATGCGCCCCTATCTTCTCACTCAGGTCTAACCCTCCCCCTCACTAAATAAGTCACTTGGGATGCGCCCTCTGATGCCCCGGTATGCCTTGCCTTGGTTCATAGGTGAGATGCCCCTCTCTATTGGTACGGATAGTCGTATTTCTCACCCTCTCAGATATGCTATGCACCCTCGGTATGCCTTGCCTCGGTTCATAGGTTATGTTATCAAGCTAGACCAAAGGTTTATATACGAGAGCCTTCATAGCCAGTTCGGATCGGATTGTAACCCTTCTCAATAGTCTTTAGATCGGATTGCTTAAGCCTTCATAGTTCCCTAGCCAACCATAAAGTGTCCTATATGTATACAGATTTAGATAAGAAATATGGGGTAGTTCTACTATTGGAAAGGACCCATATTTGACAGGACCCACTCGGTATTAGAAAGGTTGCTATGTACCCTCCTCTTCCGTTGGTCGAGCGGATGGATAGATAGTCTTTCTCGACCGATTGGCAAGTGCGGAGCTAAGACGGATAGATAGTCTTTCTCAACCAAAGCTTCCCTCAACAGAATACACATCATCCCCTTCCTTACTTGCTGGCTTTAATCACATATATAAAGGATACATTTGATAGAAATCACTATCTATTTATTTGTATGAGTCTCAATAACTATCTATAGGCCATACGAGATACTTTCATTTCCACAGAGGATAAACTGCCTTAGGTAATATCTAGCTCTAGCCATTGATGCAAGTATCACGTAGAGATGCAGTATCATATGTATAGATCCCAACATCAAGAATAGAACATCAAGAATAGAAAGGCTTTCACGTATTTGAACTAAGAAAGGGGACTTGGGTGGGACACAACCTACATAGTCAATGCCCTGCCCTATGGTTTTTATATGGTGCTTACTTCCTAGAATAAGCTCTTCAGCAGTCTTTCTTTATTGCCCTAAGGCCCCATAGAGATAGAGACTAACTATTAGTAGCTTCAAGTAGTACAGTACTACTAGCCTGAAATACAATTATTAGTATGTTTCCGTATGCCCTCTAAGATATTGCATATTCAGATTCTGACCAATGGCAAAGTTTCAACCTCACACTCGTAACCTCGTATGAGCCCCTCCGGGCGTAGATATGCGAGTTTGGTCGAGCCTCAATCGACTTCATCCTGCCCCTAGAGAAACTTCCTGAGAAGAAGGCATATTGTCCAACAAACTTCTTTGTTGTGCCTGTCCCGACCGAACCTGAAGCCATGGATAACAACTCAATAATATCTGGTGGTAATGTAAGAAATAGAAAATACAGTATGGGAACTTTCGGATTAGAGCTCCCATGGATTATTCCCAATAGAGACTATTAGCTTCCAAGTAAGTCGTCGTACTACTCTCCTACTAACTACAATTAGTATGTTTCCGTATGCCCATTGCATATAATGGAAGAATTACATCTATAACTTCTATTTCCCCCTATCTCTTAGTAGTGGAAGAAACCGGGAATCACCCATAAGTGCATGTGGACTACAGGCTAGTTTCTCTTAAGGCGGAAAAGGCTGCACTCGTCTCAAATGCTAGTGTCTCCATGGAACTTCAACTTATAACACCTACCTCTATTATAACCGGTCTGTTGGCTTGAAAGGGGACTTCTCTCATAAACTTTTTGGAATGGGCGAGAAGAAGTTAGGGGGACTGATGATGGGTTCTATCTACGTCTTTATTGCTACACATGCTCTATGGGGTTAGAACCTATGCTTATTACATTCCCATTAATCCTGGTATAGAGGTATAGAGCTTACCTATTGTATATGTTTATCTTATTCAGTGCATATGTGACCGTGTGAATATGATGAACATATGACCAGCCAGCTCAAGAAGCCCATTCAACCTAATATCAATTGAAGCCATCCATAATCCTGTTCAGATTACAAATTACAATGACAAGGGTAAACGTAGATACGCGATATTGTATATCGATGTTATGATAGAGCTACTCACTTTGGCATTGAGCAGATTGGGCCACCCCACTGATACACTTGAAGTGATTAATCCTCCCAATGTAAGGGCAACGAAACTAAATCTATAATATCCACCTGTGTTTAGTAGTTAGGGCTAGTAGTACTACAGCTACTAACTAATAGGTGAAGAGCTCTAGCTCTAGTCTGTATAGTAGCTGTAGATAGTTCAATTAGTACTAAAACTAGAGTCAATACTATTTCCGTCTCTGCTAGAGCTTCCGAGTAAGGCGATACTGCCTTAATAGTCTATGCAGTAAGTACTATTAGCTCTAATAACTACCATGTATTGAGTTTACAACATTGACATAGGTACTGGTGTAATGGGTAACTAAATTAGATAATGCCAATCTAATGGGGTTGGTACTGCTTATCTCTCTATTCAGACTTGGTTGCTTACCATATAGTTGAACCTAATCTACTAACCACGATAAAGGCTCTAATATTTATTCGCTTACGCTCAGCTTCAATTAAACTTGGATCACAAACTGACTATAAGCCATCGAATATGCATCAACTCTTGCTAACTCTAACTCTAACAACTAGTGATTTAGCACTATATACTTCCAGTTGTGTCCAGACATTACTACTTGTAGTAGTCTGTAGTTTAAGTACTAACTAGCCCTATAAGAAGTACATGCAGCTTGAGTCTATGCAGTAGGTCTACTTGCTTGAGTCCACATGCAGTATAGACTCTGAGCTTCCGAGTAAGCCCTCTGGTAGAGAGTGAAAGCCCTCTAAGGCCTATAGAGTCCATTGATTATTCCATGTCACTTAGCCTTAAGATACTCTCTTCTTAGTCCATGCATCTATTCCCACACTTACCCTAAGGCCATATATACTCTAGAGCCCCACTGGCCTACGGTTAGGAAGAGATTATCAAGAGGTTTATCTCTACCA
Source organism: Pinus tabuliformis (assembly GCA_031772625.1). NCBI lineage: Eukaryota > Viridiplantae > Streptophyta > Pinopsida > Pinales > Pinaceae > Pinus > Pinus tabuliformis. The sequence continues at coordinate 1,614,736,018 of CM062804.1, forward strand.
AAAAACTTTAGTCTTTGGAGATCTCCCTAACTAAATTGACTCTCCTATTCCAATGCTTGGTTTAGGCCTTTGAACCTATTTGTTTTCTTTTCATGGGATAGGGCCACAGTACCCATGGAGGTGCCTAGCATGGCGGAGATGGTCTGGGCATTGATGAAAAAAATTGAAGTCTACCCGTCGGTGGACATGACAGCTGAAGTGGAGGGGTGAAAATGCACACAGCTATACGAATTCAGGAATTGGATAGGTGTCTGGGACTAAGTGCTGCACCAATCCTGAAGCCCAGTGGCCATGAGCTTTGATTCCCTTTTGAAAACGGGCATAGGCAGCCCCAATCAGTTGGCGGGGAGTTGGCTAAGTGAAAGCATAAGTCGCAGCAGCGCAGTCTTGAACGATTATGGGGAGCAATATATAAGTAGTGCTAATTTCAGTTTACTCGGCACCCCCAAGCGGTGGTTAAGCACCAATAGCGGAGGCATAACCCATGGTTTACCCCACAGTTAGATACCAAGTATATAGAGGTCCAGAGCCCAACATCGTAGATTCCTCATCAGGAAAGGGGGCACCAGATAGATATAGGGTTGGACCAACGCAGTTCATCACACGGGCAAGGCCTTACCTTAGGTCAGGGCAGCGAACGCACAATCAGGATTCTACTATAATAGGGGAGGCACAGGCAGGGGTATAGGTCGCAGAACCAAATTCATTTCCCATCACATTCATCCCCTTATAGCCCCTCGTACGTATAAAAGCATTTGACCTTGCAGACTAAGCAGCGTAGGCGGTTAACCTAGAAGTAGGAGCAAAGCAAGCACTCGCGCACCATCTATTTCCAAATAAAGCGCGGTAAAGAAAGTGCCCGCAGAGGCTGTCCCTCGCGCATCCACCGCTTGTTGACTGACCCACTCCGTCTCAATAATCAATGCCCGAATCAAGCGCCATCAATCACGAGTCGATGAGGTATGAGCTTTATTTGACACGATGCAGCAGCAGGTTCGATGCATGAAGGACAATGATGTTTCTACGATGCATTTTGAGCTCCTTTTTGATGTTGATTCGCGTTGGCATGTTGATTGGCGTTGGCAAGGGCAGAGCACGATCCCACCTACCCGATTGAATGCCGAGACCAACAATCGTTCCTACAGCTACTAAATCCCCTTTCACTTAACGATATGGAACAATCGTTCTGGATCGCATGGCATGAACGAGGCATTACTTACGATGCTACTGTTTTGATAAGTTGATGAGCTTATTGTTGTATAATTACGTATATAACACAATCAGTGAATTAGTAGTGCTGCTTTAGTTACTTGCTTAGAAAGTGACTGGCTGGATTGTTGCAGAAACAGACTGGGATAAGAAACCGGCTTTCTCACTTGCTTAAACTTAGATCTGCCTGCCCTCTACCTGCCGCCTTTGAAACTTGATCTTGATGCTCACCTGCACCCCCAGACTTACCTTCAAATTTCTTACTTTAAGATCCGTGAGCCATACCTTTTAGCCAAGAAAGATTGACCAATGCTTGCTAGATATGGATTCACCTTTTGAGGATCATACTACATTCAGAGCCCAGAAGCAACAGTCATTTACCCGATAGCCAATCATAGCTTATAGTCAATCAGTCAGTCATTGCTGGAATGGTTGAATTTGTTGGGGAATGGCACGGTTTATTTTTGTATGTTAATGGATTCTGTGTACTGTGACGCGAACAGCTTTCTGTTTGCTGTGATTTGAACGGATTCGTGCAGTGAAGTCAGTGGTTAACCTTCGTGCAGTTAATGAAGCGGAGGGGGCTAGGTGCATCAGTGAATGGCTATGTGCAGTTAGTTAGCGGCTTAACTACTGATCGGGGTACGATGAACGGGGTTGTCTGTTGAACGGGTATCGTGTGATGTGGTTCCACCCCTCTCAAAAGACTGACAATCAAAAGAAAATCAATCAATAACTCGGCTTGGCTTGTCTTCCGGCACCTGTCTTAAGTTGTCCTTGTTGGACTGGAGCTTGGGCTTGTGGCTTTCTCTGGCCCCTCCCTACTGGCTCTGGCATATTGACTAATAAAGCACCTTCCTTAGGTTCGGGAACAGCTATGACTGGCTGGCTTTATGGCTTTGTTATGTGAGTGATAGAGTCTTCCTTCTAAGCTTCTTCCTTAATGTATGAGGTAGATGAGGTAGAAGCCGAAACACCGATCTAAGAAGGATAGGTACAGATAGGGTAGGTAACAGCGAATAGAAGGTAGAAGGTAGTAGTAGTTTCACTCATACACCCACTCATGAAGCTTAGATAAGAAGGCTAGGGAAGGAGAAATACCCGCCCGGCCGGGCCACTCATTCAGACTCACTAAGAAAGGTAGTAGGGGACTCATCAAACTACATATAAGGCTTCTTTCACTCACATAGGCTCACTAGCTATGAGAGGTAAGAAAGGGACCCCGACGAAGGAGGGCACAGAAAGACAACCCCGAAGGGGATCCAATCAGAATGTATGTCAGAAGCTTAGTACAATGTATGTATGGGAAGTAAGTAGGGGACTCAGACACATACTATTAAGCCCCGAAGGGAACCATAGATACCCCGGAGGAATCCCATAATAACGTAGATAATCATATCTAACTCATCAAGGTAAGGTAGGGAAGACAGAATCATACACTCAAGGTTGTTGTTGGAAGTATGGGACTCATTCATATAAAGCTTATCATACTCACTACTCGTATCTCATACTCGTTCTACTCTCATAATAACGTATAGAAAATAGAATACATATAACGCTTCTAATACTCACTCAAGGGACAGAAAAAAGAATCATTCATGTATCTCATACTTTCATGTTCTTTTTTTAGAGAATATGGGACAATGAAATAATAACCTCTATAATATAAGGTACTGGCTGAAAAGCGAGATGGGTCATTTCTTTCTTTGATGAAAGGGCTCCCTTCTCTCTCCCCACGAAACTTGTCCAGAATGAGTTTGGATCAATCGTGTTCAGCAGGTTCCAATCCCTACCGGCCTACCACCTCCAACAACCAGCTCGCGAGGTAGCCCAGGTTCCAGTGACTATTGGTTCACGTGATTATTACTATGACTTGGACAGAGAGCTTCCAGCCAGGGTCTCCTTCCCCGTCCCAACTCGGAGATTGACTGGATTGGACTTCATATGCTCTCCCAGTCACCGCGCAATCAATAGGCACACACCCACCACCCATTCTCTTCCCCCTGTTATTCCATTCCACTTGCTATAGTCCATACATAAGAAGGCTTCCCAGGCAGGAAGGATATAGAGTTAGGCTGAGAACTTAGAGGCTTAGGCGGGACAGAGAGCGTAGAAGGAGTGAGGCGGGGTAGCCACTCCACTAGAGGCCAGGTTATTAGAGGAGAATTGATCACCTTGCCCGTCTTCATGAGGCCTGTGCCTTACATTGGGAGCCACATGCCCTGGTTTTTCTCATGTTATGTATGTCATTCTACTTGCTTCATTAATGCGCATATGCTTCAATATCGTTGCACACTAAGTACTGCTAGATTGGATTGGTTATTACGCGATCTTGCCTTCAGTCCATTAGGGGTTGGCCCCTAATGCCTTTTCCATCTTACCATTTCTCACATGGCCTGGTCTGGGGTTACTGTGGTTTGGTGGTTGATTTTAGTTGGTTGGTCTTGTCGGTCTTTGAAAGACCTGTCCGTGGTTTTCGCTCTTATTTGCCTCTTCGATTCTCATCACCTTACCCTATCCCCTGGTCTACTTGTGCAACTTGGGGTTTCTCGCTTTAGATTGGGATGGGTTACCCCTTTGACTCTGACAGCCTCCTTTCTGTGGGATGGGTTCCCCCAACCACTTACTTTTCCCCTTACTTCAGTGGGATGAATTCCCCCTTTATCTAGCCACCTTGTTGACTCTTCAATGTATCATCAACCCTTGTACCTCTTCTTCAATTTACTCCGTTCTAAGGTACATCTCCCTAAGGTACATTTCTTTTGTTACCCTTCTCAATTGGGATGATTGGGATGGGTAACCCCTTCCTTTCCCTCTATGAAATGGATGGGAAATGAAGTAAGCAAAGATGGCGTATCGATTAGTCAATTGATATGATGCATTAATTTGGACCTTGAACTGGGAAATTGGAGAGTATAACATGACGTATGGGGATGAGCGAGTCTCTATAAAGGGGTAGGGGCCCAATAGAGGGTAACGCCACCCTTTCACTCTTGAATTGACCAGTTTGAGCAGGTAGAATTGATAACTGATACGCCAGGTTCCCCCTCACCCAATAAGTCAACTTAGGATGCGCAAGCAGGCTCGACCAACGCCCCCCACCCAATAAGCATCAAGGAACCAGCTCTGAAACGGAATTCATACCGGTACCTTAACTAACCCCAAGAGGCTCTAGTGAGTAGTTATAGTTAGTTGCTCTAGTGATCATTTCAAAGGCGTAGGGATTTGAAAAGCTCGAATGCTCTCTTAAAACGGTTGGTCAGGCTTTTTCAAGGTCCTACAGGGCGATAGATATAAAAACGTCCGAGTCCATTAATCCCTTGCAGGGGAAGTCGGGGCACCAGACATTTCAATGCGTTATTGACGGGGGTGCCGTATGCCGGTTAAAGGCGTGCAGGGGCTTGCATTCTTGTACGCTAGTGATGCTCTCGTGCTGGTTGTTCTTGCTAGTTATTATTCCCGCTAGTGATGCCCGTATGCTCGTGATGCTTGTTCAGGGGGTCTCTTTCCGTATGGAGAAGCTATTTTGTTATTCCGTATGTGATGGATGTTTTGAAGCTTGATTGATTCCAGTAGTGCTTAACCACTAGTGAAGGGTGTGCAGGGTGTGCATGCTTGTATCCCGCTAGCGTTGCTCGTATTCCGGTGATGCTTGTATTCTCGCATGCTAGTCATGGAAAAAAAGGTCCCGCCAGTGATGCTTTCCTTTCTATATATACTATATAAAGGGCATTCGTTTTCAGTTCTTTCCCGTAAGCGAGGCAGAGAGCTTAAAAGATGCGACCTCTCTATCTTATAACTTGGAGAGAGCTTAAAAGGCGAACGACCGGTTGTCGTTGTTAATACGTATATGATCGACTCGACTCCTCAAGAATTCTAAGGTCCTCTTTTAGAGCTGCACTCAACCCATGAAGTCAGTGGGGAGAGGGGTAACTCGATGCTCTTCTTCTCCGAAGGGTAGTTAGGTAGGACTTACTTCCAAACTCCCCATTCACCTTATATAAGTTCTCCGCACCCGAGACACGTTCTTCCGTATAATGGGCCTCAAGATCTTTTTAAGAGCTTTTCCTTCCAAAGGTCCAGCAGCTCTGGTCGCACCCTCCGGTACTTCTCAGGGGAGAGTAGGGGTGGCCGCCAATGCTTGTTCTTCCACCTTGTCCGGGAAAGATGAATAGGAGGACTTCTTTCTGGTCACTGCCCGGGAGTGGTAGGTGCCTGACCCCTCTGCCCGGCACGGTCCGAAGGGCGCCGGTCGCACCCAGTCATCTTTAAGACCGGATAAGATTCCAGGTGGTATGAAAAGCTCGCTCTTGAAAACGGTCATATCCTTTCGATAATAGAGTCAGGAGGTTTACGGTCCGAAGTTCATAATGTGCTCGACTGGATTTCCATCTGTTGGGAAGGGGGGGGGATGCACCTGAAAGCATTTACCTACCTGCCTCTTCCACAGAAGGAAGGAAGGAGGGGGCGTGTAGCTCAGGTAGGGAAGGGACTTCCCGGTATTTGAAGGGTTGCACCAGAAGTAGCCACCACGTAGGTTGGATGCTTTCTATATGACTTAGCCTTGCATGCTCGTAAGTTAAGGTGTGACGCTTAGGTGGTATGCCTGGCGGTTGAGTTTCATGCTTGGTTGGAATACCGAGTGAAAATGAGAAGGGAAAGGAAGGGTACAATACCTTGCATTGGAATGACATTGATTTCACCCCAAAAGAATCACAAATATGGTATGACATAATCTCATAAGTAATGCGAAATATAAAATCCTCAGAGATACGGCACTTGGCCGGCAAGCAAGTAAGGCCTAGTGAAAGAGATGACTTGGCCGGCAAGCAAGGCCAAGTTACTTTTCTCTGTATGATACCGCTGCGAAGGAAGGTGGGCTCTGCTCTACGTGTTGGATTGTGAAACCGTGCATGGCGAAAGCGAGCCAAAAACAAGCCGCCCCGCCACAAAGAAATGATTCTCCTGGCTCGGTTGGGTCGTGATCTTCCCCTTCCCTTATCTTAGAGCTCTACCTTACTATGCCCTTCCCTTGATCGCTACTGACTTATCCTTATTCCCTTCTCTGCTTCCCCTGATAGCTCTTCCCCTTCAGGGGGTGGGGATGGGGATGGCTTTACTTACTTCCCCCGAAGGGCTTATAGGGACGGAATTGTAGGTAAGGTAGGCGAGTATAGATGAGTTCGATAGATGAGTGAGGGTTAGGTGCTTAAAAGGATATTTCTCACTGCACGCACTTCCCTATCTCTCGCAGGCAAGAATCAAGGATGATATGCACTTGACTTGCACTTCGTTCCTCATACATCAACATGTATTCCAGTACGTGGGTGGGATGTGTGATATGGTAGGCTCAAGCTCACCACTATCTATCCTGTCGGGGCAGAAGCGGAGAGGTGGAAAGTCTTCGTCTAGGAATGAATCAACTGTATCGACTGATGATGCTGCTGGTACTGTATAAGCTTCTGCTTGTGGTGGTTCTAGGTCAACAGGTGCTTCAACAAAGTAAACTAGCTCTGATGCTGCTGTTGGCTGAGTCTTGGCCTATGCTCTAGCTAAAACCTCCTATGCCCGTGCTCTAGCTGCTCTTGCCTTTGCTTATGCTCCATCAACGACTGGATAAACGTATGCTTAAACGTGTGCTTAAACTCCATCAACAGCTTAACCTACTTCTGGATAATAAACAGAACCCACTGGATCAACGCGGCTGGTGAAAGGTTATAAGTCCCGGTCCAGCCCTATTTCCTTATTACTGCACACCCCCCCACTTCAAGCCACTTAGGTACGAACCACACCTACCTTCAAAGATCGGTAGGTTAGAAAGAAAAGCGTAGCAGGATACCAGGCTGTTCCTTTTCATCGCACCCAGGACGAGAGAGAATAAGGTTGGAAGAAGATTGTTCCAATTTCTTTTTTTCTCTACCGCCCCATCTTTCTTAACCAAACTGCGTTCTACAGCATTGAAGTATTCCGCCATGACCATATGACTAATCAAAAAGGACTCAAAGTCAAGTGAAAGCAAACAAAAAGCGCATTTTAGCCCGTTTCGAGAGGTGCAACGATGCAGCAGGCAGGTGAGACGATGAAATATAGATATTCCAACAGTGTTTCATTTCATTCCTACGAGACCGGCCCTTTCTTTTACTCTACCTATATTTCTACCTACCTACCTACTTACATCTATTATTCCATCCTTGCTCTTTTTATGACTTACCGGCCGACTCTCCCTTTCCTTTCTTTCACCTTTCTCCTTCTCCCTTTCCTGCTTCGCTCGACTAATTCGACCCACCTTCCTACCTCTCGTTCCTATAAACCCTTATTAGCCTTTAGACCCACCTTTACCTGCCTACTTATGCGTGCCGACCACCCCCACCTGACTTACCCTCCTTCCTAGCTTAATCTCTACTTTCCAGCAACTCTAGCATCATCAAGATAGAGATCCATATCTATAGTGAGATTCTCACAACCCTCCAGCATTGATTCAAGAAACGGGTACCCCACCCCGGTTGGAAGCTCGGGGATGGGGGAGCTCAACTGCTGTTTAAAGGCCCGGATATCGTTGGAAGGCCCGGACGGATAGCATAAATATCTTCCCGAACCTAATTTTCACCCGGTAAGTAAGTTGAGTAAGTAGAGGTACGAGGTACGTTAAGTGACTCGCCCGACCTAATAAGGGCGAGGAGTCGTTCGTGAAACACTTCGTTTCAAGTCATAGGGCGAGGCATAATGACATATGCCCATAGCAAGAAGAATGACTGCTATAATGAATGACGTAATTACATATGCCCATATATGCATTGTCTGCTAAACCGTAATGACATATATAATGAATGAATGCATAATGACATATATAGTCGTTTTCGGGTGGTATTGAGTTATGTCGTAATGACATATATAATACCAACATGCAGATGACCTTCTCAGAGAGGGGGGACGGGACGGGAAGAAAGAGAGAAATGGCAGAATCAGTGATCGAATATGATCAATTGATTCGTGCATACGGAACGGAAAACTACCGCATCATAGTTTCATATGATGAAGACATTTCGCTACTGGAATGTGAGCCATTTCTTCATGCATAATGACATATATAATATATGCATTGTCAAAGGATTGACCTTATCAACTCGTAGCGGTCCTTGCACTCGGAAGCGCAAGACCCTCCGGACCTTCCTTATTTCCTTGCCGAAGTACTTATCGATTCCTTACGGGGCTTTGGTCGAGCAAGCGGCTTCGCACCTTGTCCGATGCGGACAAGCGACTACGTTCGGGGATTGGGGTGGGTGGGTAAATAGTTCGCTGTTTTTATTGAGCTAAACCTCTTTTTTATGGGGTCGGAGGAATCATCATTGCTCGCTCATTCGGGCACAGAAAGTGATTTTTTCATGACTGAACTGAAGATTGGCATTTCACCACGTTGCACTATGACAGGCAGGACGGCAACAATTGCTTTGAGGTTGAGCAGGACCCTCGCCGCTTGCTAGATTGATTATTGCGGACGGGCTTCTTGAGCTTGCTTGCTATATGTTTGGTTGGGGGAGGTTCTCCAACGGACGGAAGGAGGTCGGTCAACTGAAGGAAGAAGCGCATACACAGATAGGGCCACCTACAGCGCACAGCGAACCGAAAGAACACAAGTGAAATGAAAGCCCATTAGTGGAGCTGCTTGCTGCTTTTGAAATAGATCTTGCTTACTTACGCTAACAAGAAAACCTAGGGGTGTGAACCGATAGCGCCCACGGACTGACTGAACGGGACAATGGGACTCCGCTGGCTTAACTAAGCTTTACGCTATGGAACCATGCTATTTTCCTACCTCAACCGGATGCAATGACAAAGCTTACATACGTCGAGATTCACTATTTGAGGAACATATGCAACAGACAGTGGCTGCTACACAAATCTTTCAACAAAAGCCTAGAAATACACCTCAGGGAGAGCAGAGGCCGGATAGATGAGACATTCAGAGAGAGAGGGGCTAGGTTGAGCCATTCACGCTGGTCAGGTAGTGCCTTTCAGGAAGGGGAGGGGCAACAGTTCAATCGGCATTACACACCCTAGGGAATCCAACCCCAGCACTAGAACGGGGGACCCTTACCCCCTTGACCTGGGGAAAACCCAGGAAGGCCACTATCCAGGCGAATCAACTATGTGCAGTGAACGACTATGTGCAGTGTTTTACTATGTGCATGCAGTGAACAGCGACTATGTCAACCCCGGCATGGTACGGTACAGTACGGCACTATGAGCGACACTGTTAGTGAATCACAGCTAGCGATACCATCACACCAAGAGCGATTTCAAACAGCTCATTATATACGATTCACCATTGGAGGATCATACGTAATACATAGCCATACTAGCAGCCTCACATAAACACCATAAGCCATACAGCCCATAGCTATACATAGCCATATATCGCCATATAGCATATCGAGCATAGCGTAGAAAATAGAGTATATAAAGAACAGGCACGCCGCGCGTTAGAAGTTCCACTGTAGTCATGCCACTTCGCCTCATAGACTCTTTAGACTTTCTCTTGCGGAGCTAGGAAATCTTGTACGCGCAGGAACCTGGGACACCCCACTAAGCGGTAGATAGTCATTCGTGTGCCCTCCATCTTCTTCTTTCTTCTTCTGTAGGAGAAGCAAAGATGGCAGCATCTATTACAGGTGCATATCCAGTTCCATCTCTAGGGCCATAGCCCGTTTCAGAAACAAAAAGCATATCAATATCCAGCAAAAGATCCCGAGACAGGTGAAACCCAAACCTTAGATTCTCTTTCGTCCCTCTATGTCCGGCCGGTTTCATTATCTTTCCTCTCTTTATGGGAGGGAAACTCTTTTCATTCTTTTACCAAAATGGATGAATGAAGCATCCGACGAATAGATAGAGGGGGATTCGTTTTATATATGTGTAATATGACATATATAAGGAATGATGAGCCAGCCGCCAGCGTGAAGCATGTGTAGCAGATCGAGAAGTTGAACGGCCAGCAAACTCAGAAGACATTAAGTCTCGATCAATCAATCACTATCTGGCATCAGCTATGTTCCTTCCTTGCGGGCACTACCGGAGACTAGCACTCTGCTGTGTGTGTCTGGCGCATGATCCTCCTCGACAGGTGCCTTGTAAGTAAGCATTGTCGAATCATCCCTTCAATCCAAGTTGATGTAGTAACCTTGTGATCCGTACCGGTAAGTGAGGAGGTAGGGTCGAGGGTAGATACCAACATGGGGGGTTTAGATTATACCTTGCATTGGGGCGCTATATTAGCCCACGTATTGGGACGTGATAGAACTTGAAGTATAAAGAAAGCTCTAAGCATCAAGTGCATCAACAACCTGTATCGACTATTGTCTATCGGCACTGATCGGCACTGATCTACAGCTATGCTCTCTCCCGTGTTCGGCTAGCGGCAGCTCACACACTGTTCTGGGGTCTCGGCTATCGGCAGACTGGCAATGACGGGTGAGGATGGGCTATTGGTTCACAGACAGATAAGTAATCCATCGGTTCGCAAACAGACAATAAGAATCAATCGATCGGTTCACCGAATCATTGGGGCAGGAAAGTGGATTTTCTTCTTAATAAACTATACCCCTTTACAACGTTTCTATATTATAGCTGAGCATAGCCAATAGCTGTTCCAGATAGGTTTAGATGCCGCTACTCAATGACAGGTGGTGATTCGATGACAGGATTTCAGTACTCGACACTTGGATATCGACTGCATCAACACTTGGGATCAACTTTTGGGATCGGCACTCCTGGGATTTCCTACCGGCATTGACACTTCCCTGTGTCAACCAACTGGGGGGAATGTCAAACTGTGACTGATGGTGTCTCGGCTCTCGGCACTGCTCTTAAGGCACTTCTTCCTGGGCACGTACTGATTGTCAAAAATGGCCTATTGGGCTTATGGGGCACGTATAACTGGGCACGAAGAACACTAACTTAAAGGTCACATGGGGCTATTGGTGAACAGTGCATTCATTCATTGCTGGGAAAATGGGTGTAACATAATCTCTCTCGTCCGGTGGACCACCTCCCCCACACATCCGATCCATCCAATCCATCCGATCCATCTATCCCACCAGCTTCGGCCCCAGCTAACAAGCTCCCCAGCAAGCTCCCCACCCAGCAAGCTCGACCAACAAGCCAGACCACGTAATAAATCCTAGCGAGGCCACCTCACTATCTTGGGCGGGCCCCTACCCCAAAAGAGCACCCCAGGCCATCAGGTTTCATATTGTTTAGTCTCGTATGTACAGTTGAATCAGTCGATGAACTGCTAAGAGCAAAGATGGAGGCAGGCACAGGTGACCAAGTGGCAGAGGTGAGGTACACAGCTTACTTGGGTTTTCGTGGCGATCAAACGCATTATTTAGGCCATTTCAGCGATTCAAGTAATAAGCCCTCCACCCCGAATCTAGCCCTTTGGCCCACACCCAGATGAACGAATAGGTAGGTAGGGTGAGTGATGCTCCTTCAATCGAGAAGGGTTCGGGATAAGGTCATCAACAAACGAATGCGGTTATGGATAGGTAGTCGAGAGATAAAGGAAAGATGGGTACAATGAAAATCAGATTGGCTGGCTAAGGTTGCAGAACAAATACATATTGGTTGGAAGAAGCGGCTGGTCGGGCCTTTCTCTTCATCTTTAGAGACCGGGCTAATACTTTTTTTCAGCCCTGTCGGAATATATCACTAACGTCACAAAGCGGTTTCGCATTCAATAGTTACTTATGCACCGCGAGCTAGTAGGTCACCTCCTCTCGGGCGGGCATGATCGATCCTAATCTACTATTTCGTTCGTCGAGCCTACGATTCCACTCCATTTCCACTGCGCGCCCTCCGCTTCCCGTTCCAAGCAGTATTTAGTGTTGTTCGTACAATTCTACATAACACCGGTCATAATTTGTGTAGGCTTGAGCGAGCATAGCGAAGGGTTCTCCTTTTCCCGTAACGAGAAGGTTATACCTTCTTGAAAGGTTTCAGGGATCAAGGAATGAATTGATTGAGCGAAGGACCCTCCCACCTAGTTACCTGGCACGCTAACTCTGCTTTACTATAACGTTCGCTAACTAATGGAATAGAGTGTGTTGGTAAAAAGAAGGTGGGTGGGTTGGTTGGGTGATCGTACTTAAGTAATGCAAGTAAGCAAGGCGCGCTAGCAATGTTTCAAAGTGCCCATCCAAGAAGCCCTTCCTTCAAGGATAAGGGGTCTTACTTTATGAAACCATGTGGCACTTTTTCAGGGTATTTGTCTGTTAAGAAACAAAAGATGAGGATCGCAAAGAGAATCTAATCCTAAGGGTAGAGTATAAATCCTATCTATTCAGAAGAAGGTGCGCAACAATAAGATTCCCGTAAGAAGGTACCAGGGGGCAGACACCCAGGGGTGGTTCCGGTCAATCCAATAAGCATTCATTCATTAAGTGCTATAGGGAGAAGGCAGGTCTAGGTCTTAATGTGGTTAACTATGCAGGTGGAGGCATGAAAAGAAAGGTAGGTCTATTCCTCTCCCTCACCCATATGAATGAGTGAGCCCTCCTTACTCTCCCTGGCTTTAGCCCCTCCCCCCCCATTCAGGCACTATCCTGCCTGAATGGCTCACCCATATGAGCCATCCTTCCTCTCCCTGGCTCCTCTGCCCCTCCCCCCCCCATTCAGGCACTATCCTGCCCTGCCTGAATGGCTCAACCTAGCCCCTCTCCCTTAGGTTTCTAGGCCTTTTTTGGTTCATACAGCCATTGTCAGTTGCATATGATCCTCAACAGGTTCATCGTATCTCAGGAGCTGTAGTAACTCGCTCTTGGTGTGAGAAGGTCTCACTTAGCCCTTTCCCACGCACATAGCCATGGTCCCATGCACATAGCCGTCGTTCACTGCGTATTCGCGCCCCTTGCTTGCTCCACCCACGAGCTAGGCAACTCACTGTAGCAACACGTCCAGCCATTCTATTTCCTTTCTGATTCGACAATGCATAATGACATATATAATATATTGGGATTGGGAAGCCACTGCTGCTCGAGCAAGTCAGTCATCTGATTTCATTTGAATGAGAAGGGAACGAACGACTATACTTGCGTGATTCAATTTACTTATTTTTTTTGACTTAATTTGGGGGGCAAATAAGTAACTAAAAAAGAGTTCGACAGGCTCACGATGGCGGCCTTAACAGTCGAGCGATGGCGGCCTTTTAGTTCTTCAAGTTCCTCTCCTTATCAGTCGAGCCCCTCACCCATCGGAATGAGTGAGTGACTCCGTACTTCAAAGTCTTCTTGAATAGAGGAAGAATATCATAAGTAATGGTATGCCTACCTTTATTCCATCCAAGCTCTTTTTGTAGAAGAGGAATAAGGTAAGGGATGGCCTGGTAAAGATAAGGACCTTAGGGGCTATGGTTCCCCTACGGAACCCTTACTTAACGAAGAAAGGAAGTATTTACCTACAATAAATAACGTCCAATTGCCCGGCCGGAAATAAGAAAAGGCCAAGGAGAAAGAAAGTAGTACACAATACCAAACTGTCTCAAATCCGCCTATATAAAATACGCCTATAACGCCTTATTTACTGTATCAAATACGTGCCCTCCTTATTTATTTATGTAAGTAACGTGTGCCTTGCCATGCCGTAACGTGCGTGTTTCCGAACGAGGGCCTTGCTCTGATGAGCTTATTAACCAGACACGTGCATGGCCAATCCATCCATCGATGGTTGGAAAGTGAGGTCAAATTTCATAAAAAGAGCCATTGAAGCGGTTTTCTCAAATGCCTTATAAAGTCGAGTTCCCCGCCCGTGGATAGGAACGGGTGGAAACGCCTAAAGTGCAAGCTTTGGTCTAAACCCTTAGTAGTGCTTCCTTCCATTAGATCCGGCATCTCTTACCGGCTCTTATTGTCTTCGGTTTCTTGGATCCTACCATCTCGAAGTATTCCAATTCTCTGGGATCCGTGGGACAAGGTGGGACTCGCACGCCTTTCCTTTTGGGTGGTTTCGGTTCTCTGGGCAATCAGTTCCCTTTCCAGGCTTGTCCATTAACCGGATTCCCCTCGGGGGATACTGATAACCCTCCTTGTCACCCTTCCACAAGGATTCACGTGCTTGATTCTAAATATTGATCCCAAACCCCCTCTCCCCAACATCCATCTGATCCGTATACCTAGTAAATGATTCCCCCATAAGGAGCATCGATTTGGGAATATCAGATGGAAGGGCTCCGGTTCACCCGCACGGTTAGGTGTGACCTTTGGAGACTGTCGCGGACGACTATAACGGCTTAATAGCCCCTCTCCGGAGTAAGCCTAGTTCAGATGCATTTGTGGCGAGCTAGAATTGATTCGGTTTAGAGCTCTCTCCATGGATTGAAGTGCTAGACTGGGGAAGCATGCCCCTTCAAGTTGAGCCGTGGACAACCCGGGAGACTCATCCCTGTCACTCTGGTCTAGCTCAGCGTTATGTCTTATCCGGAAGACCATACAGAAGGCATGAAGTACATTTTCTCCCGGGGTGGTTACATTGTTTTGAACCGAGAAACAGAGAGAAACGTGCCCCCCAGCGCCCACCTAGTATAGATTCTTTGATTCAGAGATCTGAGAGAGATGTACTACCTTTCCAGCTCTCGACTGAGAGATCTGTACTACCTTTACAGCTCTCAATCAGACCGAAACCGGCTTTTCGGGGCCGAAGGACCGCCTGCCTTTCATGCTTGGGCAACCCAGCATCACGAACAGACGGAAAGGTGGGTACCTGGGGATTCGAACCCCAATTCACCCTTATTGAAAGAATAGAATTCTAACCTAGAGGTGAATTCATTTTACTTATTGGGTGGGGGGGCGGTGGTCGAGCCATGCTTACGCATCCTCTCCATAAAAAAATACATCGAATTCTTCCTAGATGTCATATATGAAAATGAAAAGAAAGTGATGGTCCGGAGGGTCTTGCGCTTCCGAGTGCAAGGACCCGACAGGGGGCTCGACTGATAAGGAGAGGAATTAGATCATTTTCTTCTTATTTACGCGAATGTACTTATTTCTCCCAAAGGAGATAGTCTGTGAAATATGATCAAATCACGAATTTCGCCATTGAATTCAAGATTGGGACTGGAACTCTTGGTTGACCTAGTACCGGAGGAAGGACTTCCGTTGTTATATACGTAATTTCGCCATAAAAAAGATGAGACAAATATTACGTTGCCGTAACAAATTCACAAATCTGCTCTGCACCCGGGAGAATGGCCGAAGAGAAAAGTTTAGGGTGGTTGGACCTCCCAGCAGCGATCCGCATTTATCCACCCATACTCCTTGACGAGCGAGCCCCCCGAAGAGTGCCTAGAGTGGGTAACTCTACGAATGGGTATGAGGAGGCTTCCTTGAGAAGATAAGCAAGCCCGAATAAGTAACTGATGGCATGTTCATTCTATCTATATCAATAACTAGAACTATCTAGGGATACCGGCCTTAGGATAGACCATATAATCGTTCCGTAGCTACTTTCAAGCCAGCAACCAAGACTGGTACAGGGAGCTATGTAGCCGGCACCTATTGTACGGGTTCCGGCACTATTTACCAGCGCGTAACTACTATCCTCTATCCTCGTACAGGGGGCTCTTATGTATAGTAACCTATACTTGGCTGAGGTGAACCGTCTTTTTGTGTAACGGTAATCCGGGTTACATTCCTTATCTAAGCATGCATAAGTAGATATAGACTAAAGTGTCCTAGGGTGGCTTAGTCAGGGCTAAATTGTGTTGTCAAGCTGCTAATGGGAGCCATTGAATGAAAGCCCCAAGGTTAGGCCGAACCCAGCTAGGCAAAGTGAGAGAGTCCCTTAGGTGGTCAAAAGGAGAACTAATACTCGTATAGGGGGCTATTTAGCGGTTAGGAACTTTGATCGTACGGGGAGCTATTATCCGGGTAAGGAACTACTCGTCCAGAGGGCTATTTAGCAGCCCGCAACTGAAGACTCGTACAGGTTGAGGTTGATCCCGGCTAGTTCTACTTTGTGTGGTTCAAGCCCCAGTGAATCCCGGCAACTGTCCTTCCTTATCTAAGCAAGCATGTGTTTAGGAGCTAAAGGTGTTTGGCCACTTGCATTAGTAGAAGAATCTTACAGGGAGAAAGTTAGGAATAAGGTAGTAGCTCTTATCATTCAGGTGTGCCTTCCTTTCATTCAGGCAGTGATGTCTTCCTGAAATCTCCTCTCATACGGGCACTAAGGTATGTATAAAGAAGCTCACTTAACCGTAAAGAAGCTCACTTTATCCCAATAGTTCCTTGCCCCACTAGCCCCACTAACGGCTGGATACGTATGTATAAAGATCCTCACTTTTTTAGCAACGTTTCTTGTTCCTAAAGATATATCTCGTCTTTATCTCGTTCCTAAGGCTAACGGATCTCCTTTCTATTAAGGTGTTCCTTAACGGAGCTAACGGATGCATATCTATTCGTTGCCCCACTAGCCCGACTATTACACTATCCCCATCGGGCACTAACTAGTGATGCGTACCCGAATGGATGGCTTCGGTACCCGAGGCACTCCAAAGTAGTGATCCTTGGTTCGTTGGCTCACCCTGTAGGCTGTGTATTCTATCTATTCTATTGTATAAGGCAGTGACGACCTATGGGACCCCCAATTGAGACCTACTAGTGATGCCCTTTATGCTATTGAATGTATAGAAGATCCCACCTAAGGCCTCATACGGGCACGCCGCAGTCTCTAAGGCAGTATCTTATACGTACTATCCCCACTAGACGTAGTATCCCCACTAGCTCATGCTCATGAATAGTTCCTTGCCCCTCATGATTTGTCCCACACGCGTATTCCTCCTTATAAAGGTCCGCAATAGAATATGGTAACCCCAAGGAAAGCTAATACGCTTCCCCACCGACCACGAGCAAGCGTTCCCCAACGAATGGAGCAAGAGATGTATGTGCTATAGATGGCCTAACTCAATGCATAAAGATAGAAAACCTTGGCAGTAAGAGAAAAGATGCTACCTGTTAGAATACCTATTAGTAGTAAAGGTGTAGTACAGATAGCCTATGAGTTACCGCTCCCGCTCCTCATGGCCATGTGAAAGTATAGAGCCCCTTTCAAGGTCGCTGGTGAAAAGCTGAGCTATTGGTGTTGAATGTCTATACGATCCCGTGTGAATATGCAAGCGTTGTGACCCGCGCGTTCCTTGTCTGATTACAGACAAGCGATATACATTCCTTGCCCTCCTATCGTCAGGCAAGCAATCCTTCCTTCTCAACCCGGAAGAAAAGGAGACTACTAACTCCACGGAACCCGACTCGCTCCCATTCACCTTAATATAAGAGAGGACAGACTTCACCGCCGAACCATTAATTAGAACTATTATATACGTAATAAGACTGAATTCGAGATGCCGGCCGTACCTCTCCTTTTAGTCGAGAGTTCGGCTGGCTCACCCTCACCCTAGAACGAGAGAGAGTTTAGCTGGACCCTTCTTACCAGTGTTACACGCACCAGATTCGTTGGGTGGGTGGGTTCATGAGCCCGAGAGAATAAAATTGAGAATCGTACCAGAGCCTTAGACCCGCTTACCTTCATGCAACCCAGTGACTGAGTTAGTGGAGTGGGTGGGTGGAGAACCCTACAACAGACAGGCAGACAGACAAACAGGCCCAGTCTTCGTGGTGCTTGTGGTGGTGGCTTACAGACACTACTTACCTTTTAGCTTGACTTACTACTATGTTACGGCTCCGCTTATGCTACACCGGGATTGTGAACGGTTCTAAAAGAACCTTAATGCGGCTCGCTTCGCTCTAAACCCTTTTAGTCCCTCCTAACCACCCTTCTACTAGCAGAGATCGTGGAACTGTCAGATGGATTCTCAACAGCCAGCACTTCAGAAACACAGCTGGATGGTCAAACTTGGATTTAAGAAGAGCTTTGCCCATACGATTCAGAATACACTGCATTCTAGGAAAGAATATACCTACCCTTCACATAAATGCTTACACCTTATCCCACCTGCAAGAACTACTAGATCTGTAGCCCTAGACCATGAATGCACGTAGTGAGTCCAACGTGTTTATCCCTTCCGGGTCTAATGACTATTCTCCGTCCACCACTCTGAACTCTTATGCCACTAGTCTCACGTAGATATGGCAATATCCCCGGTTGAGAGATCTTCTTCTTGATCCGTGTGCCGTGTGAAAATAATAGCCTAAGTCTATATGTTACCTGCGCTATGGACTACTGCTGTACCGTTCAAGCCTGCCGACAACAAGCGCCATTTAGTTCCATGGAAACAAGCCTTAAGAGAGAGACTCTTTTAGTCCCCCTTAGTTCTTGCCTCTGTCGAAAAGCCTGATCAATAGAAATTAGCTTTCTTTCAACCCTTTCTATCTCTAGCTAGTCTAGTGCAGCAGTAGCTAAATCTCTTTAGTTCTCATCAATATACGTTGATATATGAGCTCGCATGGAGACGTTTACCTTGTCCTGTTAGCTGCCCAGTTCATAGGCCAGTTCATAGGGCCCTGAAGGCTATAGGGTTTATGGACGTTGGCAATATACTCGCCCTACGTTTCACTTGTCCATCAAATGCTGGTACTACATGCCAAGTTTCAATGAATGCCAGGTTTCAATGAAAAAGAGAAAAAGAAAGCTTACTACTTCTAAGAGCGGCAAGCGAGCAAGCATGCTAGTAGTCTATTTTTCTACTTGATGCTGGCGATTCCAAGAGACGATCCCACCGGCAACAGGCTGCATCTACTGAATACACATCCACCCGGCACAGCAAGGGACAGCACAGCACAGGGAAGGGGACACTCACATAAACGACATAGCCTCACTGAAGGAGCATAGCCAATGCCCAATGAGCATAGCGCCCACCGTACAAGCCATAGCCAAATTAGCGTAGCTACAAATGATGAGCATTGGCATAGCCACAAATAGCGTAGCAATGAATTAGCAGAACAGCATATAGCATAGCATAGCATAGCGTATAGAGCAGCAGAGAAAGATATAGATAGCAACAATATAGAGATAGCTTACCAAGCATAGATAAGAGAGTATAGCATAGAATATAGCCAAGCATAGCAAAACATAGCACCTGCCCACCATACAAGCCTTAGCCCCACCACGCACGTAGCTGAGCATAGACAGACAGAAGGTCGCTGATGGCCGATAGTCAATCCCAGGAGGTGTCATTGCTAGACGGTTGTTAGCCAGTGGTAACCCAGAGCCGGTCACCGGGGGATCTTGATAGCCGCTAGTCAATACAGGAAGGAGGAGTCAATCCAGTCATTGCCGGTCATTCCCAGCCAGTTGATAGCCAGGAGGTGGTCATTGTTTATAGCCCGCCCATTGCTAATAGCCAATTATAGACGAATCCCATGTTTCATATGGCCGAATCCCCTGTTTTCATCGCGGATTGAAAGTCATTTTGACTGTGCCAGGAGGTTTGCCCCATAGCTGCCATAACTATCGAAACTATACCCTCGAACTTCAACTACTACACCTCGACCCTTGACCCCTTAATATAATAAAGCCTCGATAAAGATAGGGATTGATCGCTTGTCCGCTTAGGGCAAGGGGGCAAGGGGGCAAGGTAATAGCATCCATCCCGTCTTCTCCCAGCAAGCAGCGACCCGCTGAACCTAAAAGATGATTTAATCCCGGCAATCATATAGATAATTTTTGAAAAGTCAATCTTCATTAAGAAACAATATATTTGAGTACCCCGAATGACCGCTGGTATCAGGTTTTCCACCCTGGTCTTTTTCTAGGAAAGATAGGGCGAACGTTGGCTGGTGGGGACAGAATGCAGTAATGCGAACTGAATGGGGAATATGCGGTAATGCGCGAATGGGTAATAGAGAATCAGGGGAATGATATTGAATACATCCTGGGCCTTGGGTGCTGCGGCCTGGGCAGGTGTGGTTGGTGGTAAGGAGCTATTCAGCGAATGAAGGGGACGACAGCTGTTAATGAAGGGGGCTTGATACAAGATCAGGCAATAGAGCTTCTTATTCTGGATGGCCTATCTCGGTCGATGTTGCTAGTGTCCAGTGTTCCACCTATCTCGTAAGATGGGTCAAGTTGGTAACGGTTCTATCGGAAGATGATATCAGGTGAATCAATCAATTCAATCCGAAAAGCCCTCTCCACGCATCCACCCGTAAGACTGTCCAAAATCAATCCCGAAAGAAAATGAAGAGAATGTCCCGTGGCGTTAGAGGCTATAGTTTCGAGGTATAGTTAGTTTTGGTTATAGGTGAGTTTCGGGGTCAAGATCGAAGTAATAAAAGTAAGAGTTCAAGTTCGAGGTCGAGTTTGAGGGTCAAGGATCTATTTTGAGGGCTGAGGTTCTTCCGTATCAGGAAGATTTAGATTAATAGTTTGAGGTCGAGTTCCTTCGTCGAGGGTCGAGGTCGAGAGGTTAGAGGGCAGAGTTCAAGGTATGATTTTCTATGTATGGGAATGCCCTTCTGTCTTTCTGTCAATGATCGTCTATGTGAAGTGCTCAATGTGACTTCTCAATGAGTGTCTCCAGCCTGAGTATCCGAGTATGCCAGCCCAGCTATGACTGTAATCGAACCTGCCTCGTGTAACCATTGTACCTCATGCATCGTGTAACCTCTATGTGTATTAAGTAAGTACTCTAGTGTAGCTGCTGTAGGAGTAGCCCAATTGAGTATCCCCTTCTCTGTTGATCAGTCCCCTTTGATTAGTCCTCTTCAATTAGTCCCCATTGATTGAGTATGCCCTGCGGATTAGGTCCCCTCTCTGTGTATTAGATTCCTGTGAGTAGCCGTAGGACTAAAAGGAATCCTCTACGTTGTAGCTCTATGTGTAGCCCCATTACTAGTATCCTTCCCTGCGATTAGTGGCCCTGTGTAGTAACCTCTGTGGCTTAGGCCCCTTTGATTAGCTCTATGTGTTGCTGTAACTATGTTTCCGTCTCGTTCAGTAATGGTTTAACTGAATTGATAAGGTTTGATAGGCCACTAAGGTGAAAGCTGTCATTTGTCCGTGACCTCACAGACTACATCATCCGGACCCTCTGGCCGCTGATACCGGCCAGCAGCGTCAGATTCCTCCTCTCTCTATTGGTGCACCTCAAACTAACTACTACGTTGGCTGCAGTTGCCGTATCCGCTAATATCCGTTGTAGCCGTCGTATCCGCAGCCATATCTGCCATTGTATCTGCCGTATACGTAGCCGTATTCATTGTTGCCCTTGCCAAGGCAATATCCTCCTTTCGTCCTACCCTGTATCCTGACTCCCAGGAAAGTCTAAGAAAGCAAGCGCAAGAAACTGTTATTCCTTCTTCTAAATCCCGTGGGTCTCAAACTCGTTGACAACCTGTTGTTCTTTCCAGTTAACGTCGAGCTGGTAACACGACACTTAGAATCCCAACATCATTCCAGGGATGGGGGGATGATAAACAGTTCCCGCGCATAGAATGACCACCACCACCTAATTACAGGGCACGTGGTATTGAGAACAGGTCACGTATAAGAACTCCATCCTGTTCGGTCTATCGGGAAAGCCCCTAACCTCACAAACCTAACTAACGTACTCACTCACTGACTGTGTACGTGGGAAAGAGAACAGGTTACGTTCAACTGGGCATGAATGGCTCCTGGCAATCATAGTGGTATATGCGGAATGTGTATAGCTGTACGTGTAGCTGTAGTATCCTTAGTAGCACCTATGTAGTAGGCCCCTGCGGATTAGTGCTCACCTTTAGGTTCCTCCTATTGTTGGGTTATAACTTATATAATGCAAACTGAACAAACTGATCTATCGGGATAGGCATTGATTCGATTTCTAAACTTAGGAGTGGGGAGGCAAGTTACCACTTATACATCTTACGGGAGAGGCGTTACCACACTGGCACATCTTACGGGTTTTTACGTACGGAACATAGGTTACTACCTGCATAATACTTAACGAGACGGAAACATAGTTCCTACATCACTTAACGCTACCGAACCATAGTTCCTACCTGGGCTGCTGGATGGAAGGAATGAAGAGGCTTACATACGTTAATTCACAAGAATGAGGTTCATATGCCAGTCAGACATAGTCGATCTTAGCCAGAAGGAAGGGCATAGCCAGTCATAGTAGATACATATGCTTGCCTGGAAATCTTTTTATGGCCAGTCTTCTGTGAGAGGGATGGTCCGGAGGACGACTACTGCCAACCGATAGATAGACCGAGGGTGGGAAAAAAAGGGGTGAATAAAATGGACTATGTGCTTTTGTCAACTATGTGCCCGGGTCGAGGCTATGTGCAGTGAATGAACGGCTTCAGTTCAGGGCTTCTTTGAACGGCTTCGTGCAGAGAGTGAATGACATGGGGCTAGGTGCTTCAGTTCAGGGCTTCAGTTAACAACGGCTTTTATGCGAGTGTATCAAGTTCCCCAACAGATGAGAGAGCCAAGTTGACAACATACAAGATAGAAGTGACCCAGCAGTGGCCGAGAGAAGGATGGACCCCAGACCCCGGGACGGGGCTTACGTATACGGAACACAGGGATTTATCACTCGACCATAAGGATGCGTAAGCAGGCTCGACTGTTAAGGCCGCCATCACCTTTAGGTGCTCGACCATAAGGACCTTTAGGTGCTCGACCAAGAGGGAGAGGATGCGTAAGCAGGCTCGACTGTTAAGGAGAGGACCTTTAGGTGCTCGACTGTTAAGGAGAGGGAGAGGGCCGCCATCGCCCCTACTTTTTCATGGGGTCACTCACTATTCATATGGTGAGGGTTCCTGCACCACCTTCATTACATTCCTTGTATGTTACACCCTTGCAGATGCCATGGTTGGAGTCTCAATCACTGTGCACAATTTCAACCTCTATTGATTCCACCTACTTATTTAAGCCCTAGGGAAAAGGGGTTATGGTAGCAGGACTAACATGAAAGCTAAGTTTGCTTGCAATGGCCGTAGGGCCAATAACCCTGCTGCGATAAATAGCCGGCCGGTCTGGCCAGCCAAGAGGCATAGCAGGAATAGCCGAGCCCAGCACCTACCGAGGAACATGGATGCCTTTATAAATAAATCTATCCTCTCCAGTAGATAGTTTCACCCACCCAGGCAGTAAAGCCCTTATAGTTAGGGCAGATATGGTCAAGATAGCCCATACAAGTAAGGACAGAAATGGTAAGGTCCCGGAGGGGCTTGCGCTTCCTAGTGCAAGGATATCTCTAACTGTATAGAGGAGAGCCCTACCATAAGGGGTTAAGGTGTACTGCCTTTCTTAGCCCTTTAAATAAGGGGTTATAGGTTAGGGTTTTGGATAAGCTTAAATAAGCTAAGTTTTAAAGGGGTTTAGTGAGTGCTTATAGGGCTGCTTGAAATGCCAGTTCAATTGGTGCTCCTGGGAATCCAGGTTCAACTGGTGCATATGGGAATGATATAATATGTGAATCTTCTGGTTCAACCGGTGCTTATGGGAATGAAGCCAGTTATATTGCTGATGGTGGGAATGCTCTTGGGAATGATGACCCCTTTATTGACGCTGGTTTCACTGGTTCAATTTATGTTGTTTGAACTGGTGTTGCTTGAAATGATTCTGGGAATGAGATTCTAATGAATCCTGCTGGTCCGACTGGTGCTGCTATAAATGCTTTGGGAGCTGATCCTGGAACTGAGGCTACTTTTGCTGAGCCTGGCTCATATGGTTCTAATGAAGCTGGAGATGACACTTATTCAACTGGTGTTGATGGGGATGCCAATGAAACTGGTGCTTCTGGGGATGCAGGGAATAATGCTTCTAGAAATGATCCTGGAACTGATCCTGGGAATGAAAAAGGATGAAACTGGTGCTTCTGGGAATGATGACCCCTTTATTGACGCTGGTGAAACTGAGGAAGCTGGGACTGGTGAAACTGATGCCCCTTCAGCTGCTGATTATGCTGCTACCTATGCTACTGATGGCCCTATGCTACTGATGGCTTAGATGCTGGTCCTAGCTTTGATGCTTTTGCTCCTGTCTTTGCTACTCGTGCTATTGGATATGCTGCTGGTACTGGTACGAGTACTGAATCTACTACTGGGTTAACAGGTACTAGGTCAAGCTAAGCATCTATATATGGATATGGTCAAGATGGTGGTGGATAAGCTGCAAGTGCTGATGGATCACGAAGGTATGGCTGGCTCTCGTAGCCACCGCTTAACCATTTCAATTCAAGGGGCTTCAACTGGATCTAGAGATGGAAACCGTAAGGGATCGAGCGAGAGGTGGGAACAACCGTAAGGTCTCGTAAGTGAAGGGTAACCGTTGCATCATTGCTGTGTGAACTGTACCTCGTATCGCACCTAAAGCAATCAAATACTAGTGCAAGCAACCTTACCGGCATACAGAGATTGATTGAACCAACCATCCAACCTAGCTAAACTTACAAGCCATACTGCAAGCTACTTACCCCCATACTCACACCCATCAATCCACGCATACCAGACATACAAGCTAGCTATCCTTATTACTAGAACTACTACCATCCTTATTACTAGACCTACTCACAAGAGCTATTCTCCCTAGCTAACTCAACCAACCCAATCAAACAGACATACACTTAGTTACTGGTACAAGGAGAGCTCAGGAAAGCTATAGGTACTAGTACTGGTACCTTTGAGACTGGTACAGCTACTGCTAGTTAAGGTCAGATGCTAGGAAATCTTATTCTGGTAAGGTGAGCAAAGATCTGGTAAGGTGAGCAAAGAAAGGTAGCTACTGGTTGTCCTGCAGAGCCCGGCCCCCAGGAAACACTCCTTTTAACCTAATGATGCCTTCTTTATGCCCTAATAACCGATAAACCTCCTTACCTAATGCCCCTAATTGAAGGTAAGCTTGCCAAGAAAAGAGCTAGCTCTCTTGACTTTTATGGGTTGAAAGGCTTCTGTCGGGCTTGGTGGGGCTGGAGACTCTTTCCCCTATAAGCTCTGGTCAGTGCTACAACTCTTATCAGTGCAGAGGAATGGAACCTATTGTCCATGCGGGTAGCTCTTTTCTATGCAGGAAGCTCTAGACGACGGTGCATGAATGATGCTGACTCCCAGTCAAGCTAGAACTCTAGTCAGTGCACGAATGAAGCTCTAGAACGTGCCCATTACTCATCCAGGAGTCAATGACAGGAATCGATGCTGATACTCAATCAGTTGATGCCAAGAGTACATCATTCAGGAGGTACCGATTAACGGTTGCCCATAGATTGATTTCCGGCTGCCGATACCCGGGAGACCGTGCCCCCCTCATTTCGGTCAGTGCCAGTTGTTGACGAGTTGAAGGCCCAGTGCATGTAGAACAAAGACAAGTTGATCGCTTTAAAGACTTTAAGTTCTTATTGGGTAGGGGGCAGACTAGTTAAGCCAGAGTTGGCCGAGGTGGCTGGGATTGAGAGTAGTGATAGATTGGATAGCCCACATCTTCCGATAAAGGCGTTCCCACGGGCAACAGGCAACATCTTCCGAGAGAGGCGATACCTCATCTCGGGATAGTTATTGGCCTGATAAGCCGTGAACCACACCTCGGGCTAGTTGAGGAAGAATATAATATAGACAAGCAAGTTGGTCCTGTGTGACCTAAAAAACAAATGGAAAGGATTACTTTAGGCCGGAAGCCGCAAGCTGGAAGCGGCATAGAGATTCTGTTATCGAACAACAGGGAAAGATAAATAGTAAAGTGAACACACAACAGCCAATTGCAATCTATAAACCCCCAAGGGACTTTAGGCCGGAAGCTGCACGCTCAAAGCGGCATAGAAAGGCAAAGATAAGAAAAAGGATTGTGACTGAACAAGGGGAAGGAGCTTTTGGTCATGGTGTGACCACACAATAGTAAGCTTTAGGCCTGCACGAACGAAGTGATGCAGCCAAGCAAATGGGTGCGGACAATGAAATGGGGCCCACCAACAGCAGGTACCAGATAGGAGTAGGAGTTCTTTAACCAGAGGATCTTGTTTCGCACCTCGTGGATCGTACCTAGTGGCATGCAGAATGAATAGTAACGGGACACATCGACCCACCATGGCATGGATGGCACGGAGCGAGCACCGGAACTGGTCCAACAGAAAACGGCTTGCTTTTAGTTAGTGTAGGCAGAGTAGAGTTACTGGCCGATCGTGACTTGCAGAGTGACTTGCAGGCTGGTCCAAGAAACAATGGATGGTCGGTCGAATCACCCCGGGCTGGGACAAGAAACAACGGCTGGTCGAATCACCTCGGACAACCTGAGGAGCGAGTGTTCTTGCAGGGAAAGCAAGCTCTATCTTACCAGGTTGAGTGCTTTGGAGGGGCAGTCCTCAATTCTTCCACGTATGATAAGGAACTATATCCCCCTGTACAGGCAATGAATAAGTGGGTGGAAGCGAGGATAGGATAAGCCTAGATAAGCTTGCATAAGCTTCGATTACTTGGCATTGATTACTTTCTCAATGAAAGCCATTACTTGCTTAAAGGGAATTCGGAGATCTCATTTCCTAGCTAGTCATTCAAGCAGCTAGTGAACCAACCAAGCAGCTGGTGAACCAACCAAGCAGCTAGTGAACCAAGCAGATAGATCTACATTACGAGCCGACCGAGCCAATAAGTCAGTGGCTGCTGGTCATGAATTATATATGTAATTACGCTCTCTCGAATCCAATCACCGTACTTCTCTGTTTGTTCCCCTCAAATGATGGCACTTGGTAAGGTCCCGGAGGGGCTTGCGCTTCTGAGGGCAAGGTAAGTAGGTGCTAATCTGAATGCATATATTATATATGTCATTATGCTTTTCAATTAGTAATTACGCTTTAGCAGACAATTAGAATTCATGACCAGCGATAGCCTTTCACTTCATTATTGATTTTCTTTATTTGGGGGGTTTATATATTGCTCAAGGCTGCCTAGTTACCGAAAGAATATGAGTCAATACGTTACACTTTGCCTTTTGGTCGGTCGATCGGTCGGGAAGCATTATTATTACTTACGAGCATGCGGCTATTTCATTTAGGTCATTATATTCGCCAACATGACATGTCATTCGTGTTCTATCGAGATGAATAGGTTCTATTCTGATCTTATATCTTATATTATTACGTTTTCTTTCCACGATTAGGTAGGTAGGAGATCCGTCAAATTCATTCATTTCATTCTGAAATTCGAAGTGCATTGATGCGGCATGAATAGGTTTAATATTGAGATTCATAGGTAAGTTATTCGCTAATGAATTCGTTCAATTTCAATACGTTTTCAGAGGCAATTGAAATGCGGTAAGGTTTGAAAGCAAAGATACTGAGCGGGAGGGCCAGTCTTATCAGATATAGATAGAAATAGCCTCTTGATGAAGCATTCAGGGACCTCACTTCCTTAGGGAGCCTGGGACCAATTCCACTAATACTGAGATAACAGGTATTCTCACTAAGTTAGGGGGGGCCGGGAATAAATAAGTTAGGGGCGGGGAATAAATAAGTTAGATTATCGATCAACAGCTTATCATTCAACGTTGATGAACAACTCACTGGGTTGTCATGCTATTGAAAGACCTGGCTTTTCATATTACAGGTAGATAATATGACATGATGATGAAATGATGCGGTCACCTTCCATTTGACGGTGCTGAATGGATTCGGTTGATGGTGAGAGAAAGAATGCCTTCATTAGGTTGGTAGCGGGCCCCATTTATACTGATGACAGCGAGATAATTGGAACTAATAGTGTTGGATGCTTGAATGCCAAGGGGGTCAGGGACGAAAGCAGCCACGGGTCAATTTCATTCCCCCCCTCGCTGTCCCCGCCTCTGGCCCTCCTCATTGATCAGGGTCCTGTAGTTCGTTGGGTTTATTACGTATTACAGTGAGAGAATTGGATGATTTCATGAGAAATGGGGGTTCGGGCCCGACAACAATATGCTTGAGATTCGGAACTGAAAGCGGTGGTAGAAACTTGGTATGAGTCAGTTGGTTGGGGGCTTTCATGAGAAATGGGGGTTCGGGGTGCTCCCCGACACAATATGGGTTAGTTTTGGAACTGAGAGCGGTGGAATGGTATAGACTTGGCATTTGATGATGGTGAAAGAATTGGCACGATACGGCGTCGATAGACTCGGTTTTCATGCTATGGTGGTCATAGACTTACTTGGTAGGTAGCGAGCCCCCATTAATCGGGTAGGTCGTGCGTGGGCCAACACCCCATTCATCCATTTCTCAGGTAGGTATAGCAAGTAAGATAGCTTAGAGGTGATTCAGTAAGGAACATGACCCTATTGGGGCACAAAAACACTTATTGTCCAGCTCAGCTATGATGCATTCACTTCAAACATATTTAGAAACTGTTCATTTCGGACTAGATTCTGGGCGATAAGGCAATTGTTCAGAAAGAGAAATGCCACTTAGAGGCTTAGACGGGACAGAGAGCAGAGGGATAGTCAGGTAGGGTGGGGGAGGCTTTATGATCGATCTTAAAGCACGCGATCCATCCGGCGAGAATAAGGGATTGAGCAATTGAGAAAGCCAGCCAGAATGCAATTTATGGATTGATGAGCCATTGAGTGATCGAGGGAGTTATTGATTGATTGAGGGAAGCATTTATGATTATAAAAGGTCTAAGGTCAGGGAGAAAAACTCATCTAATCTGGTGCTTCTACTTCTAATCGAAGGGGTTCATAGCAAACATGGCATCCATACAAATACTGTACTAATATTCCATCCAGTTCTAAAGACTAGGTAGGTTGGGCATCATCCCTCCACTCACTCCATGCTCCTAGGTTGAAGGGTAAAGGTAAGTCTGAGGTAGTCTGATCCCGCCGTCCTGCTGATGCTGCTTATAAGAGGTTCATAGTTGTACCTTCCTCTGAAGCGCTTAATTAAGAAAGTGATACAGGTGCTATTTCTTCAGGTGGGTAAATAGTTAATAGCACTCCGTGCGTGCCTCGTCTTCCTAGCTTCAGCAATAGGGTGGTACCCGTAAGATCCTAGTGATACTAATAAGAATTCATAGGGCAAGGACGTTTTTCTATATTCGCCAAGATCCCATCGGCTGGCCGGGCATACTACGACGGGCAGAAGCCTTCGGATCGAGAAGGAAAAGAGAATTGAATGGATTGAGGGCAGGACAGGCAGGCTGGACCGCAGGGGATAGAAATTGACCTATTGATCGATCGGGGCGAGGCGGGGCAGGCTAGATAGGAGCTTTGCTTGGATCACCTAACACTTTCGCATTTCACGTTTTAAGCTATTGAAATCTATCTTTTTAGCCCAACCTGGCAGGAGGAGGGAATCATCGCGGGGAATAAAAGAAAGTGATTATTACTCCATTTTGCCATTTCATAAATGATATGAGCGCGGCATTGATTCAATTGCCTCTTTAGACCCATAATACACAAAACAATGCTTAAGCCCCAGACAGACGGTCACACTTCAGTCTACGCTCGAACCCCGGCTATAGGAAAATGCCAGGGGTTGTTCGCTCGTCTTCGTTTCCCTTATAGTGAGTGCTCTTATATAGGAGGATCACCTTACCCTTCCGCTTTATGGTCGCTTAATGGGTGGGTCCCTTTTAGTTCGATGGTCGCTTCACTTTACCTACTTCCTACTGCTACTGCCCGCGCCCCGCTTCACCCACCTGCATGAGGTACGTTAGTGACTCGACTGATAAGGACCCTTTAGGGGGCTCGACTGATAAGGAGAGGAGAGGGAGAGGATGCGCAAGCAGGCTCGACCATAATGACGTAATTACGTATATAATGAATGACTGGAATCACTGGTCGAAATGAACCAAGGACCCGACAGGGGGCTCGACTGATAAGGATGCGTAAGCAGGCTCGACTGTTAAGGAGAGGACCCTTTAGGGTGCGTTAGCACCCTAAAGGGTCCTAGTGCAAGGAGACACGAACTAGTCTTTCTTCTCCCCGTACGGATGGTTGAGCCTTAAAGCGTAATGACATATATAATAGCCACAAGGTAGATCGAGCTATCAAAAGACCAGAATGACCATAATGACATATATAATATATGCATTGTCGATCGAGCTATCAAAATACCATGCGGAGAGCCTCTCTTTTGGGGCCCCTCCCCTTCTTTGGTCGGGAGAGTGGGTCGGTATTTGGTAGAATTTACCAGTTTATGACAGTGAAATGCCTCTCCTCTCGATGGCGGCCCTTAAGGTCGAGCAACTAAAGTTTCAATTTACTTAATCGTCATTCAATCTATCAGGAATGACGATTTCGGGCCTTAGTTACTTATTTGAGAGGGGGGCGAGCCGATGGCGGCCTTGACAGTCGAGTGTGCTTACGCACCCTGTCGGTCCTCACCCTGCCGGGGGCATCCTCTCCTCTCCCTCTCCTCTCCCTATGGTCGAGTACCTCTCCTCTCCCTTGGGGTCGAGTACCTAAAGGTCCTCTCCTTAACAGTCGAGCCTGCTTACGCATCCTTATTAGTCGAGTGTGCTAACGCACCCTAAAGGTCCTCTCCTTAACAGTCGAGCCTGCTTACGCATCCTCTCCTTATCAGTCGAGCACCTAAAGGTCCTCTCCTTAACAGTCGAGCCTGCTTACGCATCCTTAACAGTCGAGCCCCTGACGGACCTTATGGTCGAGCACCTAAAGGTCCTTAACAGTTTCAATGCCTGCTGTATCGGAAAGAATTTATTGTCTAAAAAAGGTGTAGCGCATTAGCGCATCTGTTTTCGGAAGAGTCAACCGCACTGGCTATGCCCTCTCCTACCCTTTTTTTGTCCTTCCAATCCAAGCTTCCACAATGCGACCAGCAACTGTCCCCAGTCAGAGGACGTGGTGCAAAGTTAGGAGCGGTCAAGTCTGGCATGTCCTGAAGGAATCCGAACTGACGCAGGACCCGGCGAGGGAAGTAAAAGAAAGGACGTGGAAGTCAAGCCCATGATATGCACGCATGAGTGTCCCTCTGTAGTAATGACAGGGCTAAGAAATCCTCACCATTTACACCACCAATGTAGCAAGAATGCAGATTTCTAAATTTCCTAATAAAACGTCTCCTCGTCATCATCATCGTAAGCTCCAGCCCTGAGTCCCACAACTGGCTCCACCCGAAAGGCAGCACCGATCTCTCTAGGAATTACTCTCAGTCTCAAAGGAAGACAAGTCATCTACGGTAAATAGGAGAACGAACTCACTATCTGATCCCTCAGCGCCTGAATCTCCTGCTGCTGACTGGCTATCAACGCCTGCATCCGAGACTGCTCTGTCCTGGTGATCAAAACCTGATTGGGGCGTATGTGATGCTGCAAGGTAAAACAAAGGTAGAAAGTCAGCACAAGTTCAGCAAGATTCTATCAAGTAATATATCAAGGGAAAGAAGATTTACCAGCCAGTGGTCAAGTACCTTGCCCCCGACCATCATACCACCAAGGACAGGGGTGACATCCACAATGAAGCCAATAGAGATGCTCCTGAAAGTAAGGTAATCCATATCCGCTGCCTGAAGTCTCTCCTCAAGAGGTCGATCATCCATAGCAGGAATGGACCTAAAAAGTAAAGTCATATGAGTAGGAGGATCAATCGGCACTCGGACGACTCCATCAATCTGACGAGTGAACCGCTCTCCCAGATAATACTCCCAGCTCTCAGGGCCGAAAAGAATCAGTCTGCGCCTAGAGAGAGCGAAAGCATCTATCGCCTCAGGAGTATGGAAATACTTACTCCCAACATAAGGAGTCAAAGAGAGCTACACGAGCAGAACTTCTCAAGTCAGCCTCACAACAAAAGGATAGGAATCCGCTTCTAAGGTTGTCTGTCACAAGAGGACTACTCTTTGATCTCTCTCCTACGCTCTTCGATAGCTGCTTGGCTTACAGGAACTACCTTATTCCTAGATCTTCTTTCTTATTAGTTGTTCTATCTTGATCTAAAACTACTAGTAGGAACAAAGCTACCATCAAAGACATTCTTAGCTGGCCTAGCTTGATAGAAACCTAAAGTAGCTACATCCAGCTCTATGAATCAAATCCCTCCTTATATCACTAGAAGAGATACAGGAAGGAATAATAGCCAAGAGGGAATGAATTCATTTCATTTCAAAATCCCAAAGAAGTCAGAAACAGACGCTGAAGGATCAGCTGAAGCAGAAGAATAATAGAAAGCTGAAGCAGCTAAAGCATCCGCAGAAGAGGAAACCATTGTTGATCCTATGGGGTAGGAAGCCCCAAGCCAACCCTTCCCAAGGAGAAGTCAAGATCCGGGAAGAGGGGATCAGGAATAGAACTTGCCTCTCCGCTTGGGATTCTTTCTTCTGGTAGTTTTTCGCGGTCGGGGCAGCGAAGTCATAGCCTTATCACCGGAATACTCCTTCCACTGGAACTAGATAGAAAGGTAGGGCAGTTGAATCCCGGGTCGATCGAACGGGGGCTTGAAATGAAAGTATTTCACTACCACCTGCAGATAGGAAGGAAAGAGTTGTTGCAGATGATCCCGAGTCCAGAAGCAGAGAGTTATATCTCGGGTAAGGAAAGTAAGCTTGTGGGAATATGTCCGGATCAGAGCGGGAATCTCTCTGTCTTGAACCAAGTGGCTCGGGCTGGGAGAAAAGCCCATTCCTACCCGGAGAGTGAGATTCTGACATGATTGGACTTAGCAGCATTAGCAGTGGTGGATCATCAGTCACCCCCTTTCCTCGCTTTCCTTGTAAAGAAAGCTATGTCCGGATGCTCGGTCACCGGCACATGAGCAGAAAAGGGAGGAGGGCTTTCCCTGACCGAGTTGAACCGAGGCGGTTATTGGAATCATCCGCCGATAACCCGATCCCGGAAAGAGGGATCATCATTGTATGAGCGGAGGATTGGGCGCAAGCAGGATCTATTTGTTGTTTTTTTCGAAATAACCAGCGACGAAGGGATTGTTTGCAAGAGAAGGTTGCCAAGTTAAGATACGAGCAGGAGGCATGCCACGCATAGTATAAAAAAGGGCAGAGAAGAGGATTGATGGACAGAGGGAAGATACATATATTATATAGATGCCCCAAAAAGTAGGAGGAATTGGCTGCTGGTGGAAGGTTTTGCAGGAAATGAATCACTAGTATAAGAAGGGGACAAGGAATGCCCTTTGCCACGTGAATCAGACTAGGTTTATCTCAGATGCGGGATTACCAATGTCGCAATTGGAATTAGGAAAGGAAGCTGTGGCACTTCTGAATATGAGGAGGAGGTTGAATCAATAGCAATAGTAGACACGCTACGATCTTTGGCTTTGGCTCTTTGCTAGACAAGAGCAGTACAGGAAGCTTCGAATGCCATGGTTCTTGTTACAGACTAGGCTGCAAGTGAGAGTGATAGAATCCGCTCAGCTGTGAATGTTGTCGATGCCGATACCAGAGCAGCTAAAGGAAGCAGTAGCAGTACAACCATCCAATTGCAATTCCATTGCACATTCATCTTCCTCTATCAATGCTCTTATTACTGATAAAGAAATGACATACATAAGGGATGTTCGAGATCGCTTCTGTGCGGTGAATCCTGAATATCTAACAGAGCGGAACCTCTTCTTGCGATGTGGAGACTGAGCAGCATGTTCCGCGGCTTCGGCAGCCCAACTTCTTAAGTTAAGGTGCTTCCAACTGTTTGAAGGTGATTGGATGGCAGATATTCTGTAGGATCCCTGACCACATTCAATCAGCAAGCAAAACATTCACAGCTTCAGTGGGGTTGCCGAGATCCCACCAAACATAACTCTCATGCTCCTTGCATGCCATCTCTCTAGCAAGGCAGTCAGCCAGCCTTCGGAACCTTCCAGCTCCACAGCATGCACTGTTAAGGTTCTGACTAAAAAATCACAAAGAGGATTACCAATAACAAGAAATTCACAAGCTTCGAAGCATTAAAAAAAGGATACTATTTGAGAAGATTATTCCATACTCAGCAGAAGCAAAATTCACTCCATGGATCATATCCTCGACCGTGTTTCCTAGGGTTGTTGATAATCTCCATCATCTCTTTATAGACATCACAGAAGATTCTTTTGGCATCAGGAAGCCTTTGGTTAAGCTCATATACCATGGCATGGAACTTCTTTTTTCAATTCCATCACTGTTTATCTCATTAAGGCATTCTCCATTTCTGCTATTGTATAGCCACAAGTAGTAAGGAGCACAACCCTAGAGGAAATACTGGTGCTAGCAGATTAGCAGCAAAGTAAGCTTATAGTTCATTTTGGCACAACATGGTAACAGGGTAAGTGGTCAACTCTATCCCATTCTCTCTCTGTAGCTCTCTGCATGAGAAGATTTCAAGAAGTGAATTCTTGTAGAGGAAGACACACAAGCTTCAACCGTGTCAATACCAATCTTTGAAGCCTGCAAGAAGAGGAAGAGAATACCCAAGCTCTATGGACTCCACAGTTTCGCCGACCCGCGTTGCCCGATTGCTCTCTCTGGTCCCTTTCGCGACAACATCCGCGTCTTTCTCCAAGAATGCGCGGAGCTCGAAGATTACACTGTCGAAGGCATGCCCATTTGGTGCACACTGCTTGTTCACGAGAACAGAGGCTTTGTTGTTTCTTTTTACACCATTGAAGAGAGTGCCAAGCATTCTCTGAGGCCGTTCTGCGATCAATGCCGATGCACTGGTAAGGCTCGAATTCTATTCTCACTGATTGTTTGATTTTTCAATTGGGTTTCTGTTCCTAGTCTTTTGGATCAGTTTATGAGTGCGAGCGTGCCAGAGTCACAGTGGACTCGAGTGTACTGGATTATATGCAAGACTAAGGACCAAATTCCCTTGAATTGAGATTGGGCGACCTCAGATGTTCAATTAATTGCACCACGACCTCAATCTAACTTCTAATCAAGCTTGTAGAGAAGCAAGGGTCCCTAAAATGGATTCCACTCTGCCTCACTGAAGAGGACTTAAACACAGAAGTAATAAAACAGCTTAAAAGTAAATTGCATGAAAATGGAATAAGTACAAGTTACAACCAGGGGGTGGTCTTTTTTGACTTTAACCTCATCGGGGCTTTCACTAGAGAACTATAATGTTTCTGTTTCAAATCCTTTCTGGATCTGGAAGTAGGAGTACTGCTGTGGCAAAGCTAGCTAACAGTAAGTTAGATAGGAAGCCTTTTCTTTGTAGTCTAAACCAGACCTTTGTTTTTACCTGGCAAACCTCTTTAGTTGCGGAGAATCTAACCCTCGGCGGTTACGCCTCCAGAGTTTACTATCCAATCCAATTCCTGCCTTTGATGAGCAAAGAAGAAAACTCGTACTCGTATAGGGATGCTTTAGCCTCTTGAATGAATTTATCAGAGTCTCACTGGCTGCTCACTCAGTAGTGGACTCACCATAGCGCACTAAAGCAAAATGAACAGGACATGTAACCAATCCCCATCCAACAAAGGCAAGGCGAAGAGCTCAGCGAACAGAGTCAAGCCAAACCTGAAACGAGAGACTAAGAATCTCCTCTCCTTATCAGTCGAGCCCCCTGTCGGGTCCTTGCACTAGGAAGCGCAAGCCCCTCCGGGACCTTCTTTTTCTTTCTGATTGACTGGAGCAGGAAGGGAGACCGTAGGCTCACATCTCGGTACTCTTTAATCAATCTAGGTACGGTTTGTTCAGTTCACTGGGAAGGAGAAAAGAGCAGT